>PVJX010006992.1:0-73795 GCA_004027295.1 Dolichotis patagonum
ATTATGTGTCTGGGTATAGTTTTATTTTGGTTATGGCTGTTTGGAGTTCTATATGCTTCACTTATCCAGATGTCTGTTTCTCTTCTCATGTTTGGGAAGTTTTCAGCTATTACTTCTGTAAATATCCTCTTGATATCATTTGGGCTGTCCCCTTCTTTTTCATTTATCCCTATTAATCTTAGATTATTTCTCTTTGCATCATCTTGCAGGTGTTGAATTGTTATTTCCTGATTCTTTGTTATTTTTAAAAGATCTTGTCTTTCCTGCTCACTGGCTGCAATCTTGTCTTCGAGGTCTGAAATTCTATCTTCACTTTCACTGAGGCCGTTTTTACAGGTTTCAATAGAATTTTTGTTTTCCTGTATATCTCTTTGAATCTGCTTTATGCATTCTGTTTGCTTCTTATATTGTTTTTTGAGGGATTCTATCTGTTTGCTTTGTTCCTCTAATTTTTTAGCTGTGTTTTCACTAGATGCGTTCACTATTTCTTTCACTATTTTTATCAATTCTTCTTTTACCTGGGCAAGTATTTCTGATTTGAATTTCTCCATATCTTTCCCTATTTGCATATTTATTTCATTTGATATCATTTCATACATTTCAGGTGTATGGCTCCTTTTTTCTTCTATGTACACGGCTTCTTTCTTGGGGAGGGCTAGGGCTTTGAGCCTGCCTTTTGGTCTTTCCTTTTGTCATTTTTCTATATTTCCTTACTTTGAGCGGTGTTCCAAAGCTTTCTCTGCATGTGTGGTGAATTACCTCTTACACCCTCAGTTCCTGGAGGGGCAGTGGCTCCCCCACAGGCTCTTGGCTTCCTCACAGGGTCCTACCTCCCCTCTGTGGGCTCCTGGCTCCCTAATTTTTAAGGCAAATGCTGGGTGTGGTCACCCCGGAGCCTGTGGAATCTCAGGCAGGCCAGGCCACTGTGCTTTGTCCCAGGCAGGTCTCCAGGAGGTTCCCTGTGAGTGAAGGGTGGGCCTACAGGTCCCAAAGAGTCAGGCCAAAATGCTGCTTTCTTCAATGTTCCTGGTCCCAAACAGACCTGGCCAAGATGCCAGTCTCCACAATATCCCCAATCCAAACAGCCCGGGCCACTCTGAGGGTTTGAGAGGTTCGGGTCCCAAAGAGACAGGCCGTGATGCTGGTCTCTGGGAGACTTCCTGGGGGTGAAGGTTGGGGCTATGGGCCCAAACAGACCTGGCCCAGATGCCGGTCTCCGGGCAGTTCCCTGTGGATGAAGGGCGGGCCTACCAGTCCCAAACAGTTGCGCTGAGATGCAGGTCTGCGCAGACTTTCAATCCAAACAGCCCAGGCCACTCTGCAGGTCCCAGAGGTTTGGGTCCCAAAGAGACAGGCCCCGATGCTGGTCTCACAACCACACACTTTTGTCACATAAATTTTTTTTTTATTTTAAAGAAAATAAAACCAAGCAAAGTGAAACAGAACAAAGCAAATTCTAATAAACCAGTTTAATTGACACTGCACTTGAGAACAATAGGAAACCAACAATGGCTACCATAATGCCTTCTGCTGTCTTTAGAATAGCCGTAGATAGCGTAAGACACAATAAAAAAACAACCAAAAAGAACAGAATAGAACCAATAAAAACAAAGCAATGAATGTAATAAAGCACTTCAAAACAAGAGACAGTGAATCCAAAATGGCTCCCATAATATATCTTGTTATCTTCAAAATAGCTGCCTATGCCATCAGATACAACAAAATCAAACAAAACAACAAAAACCAACCTAAAAATATAATGAAAATGATGCAGACTTCAAAACCAGACAATATGGAATCAACAAGGCCACCGACCTAAGAAGAGGATCTCCCAGAGATGCCACACTGCAATATTGAACTCTCTGAATAGATGATCAGACCATCGGCTTTAGATCTGCAAAGTCAGTGAAACACTAAACACTGCAAGCATTAAATTGTATTCTGCCTCGATAACCATCATCACAGCCGTGTTTCTCTGGATCAGCTAGTTGCTTACGGTGCCAGAGTTGGTGGCTCTTTTTGTTTCTCAGTCCATGTGTGGGAAGGGGCTGGCATCTGGCTCTCTCCCCAGCAGCCCATGCAGGACACTGATTCACAGGGAGGGCTTGCTTCTTGGTGACTCCTTGTTCTCCTCTCCCATAGTCTGCAAATGGCACTGACTCACGGAGAAGGCTGGTGTCTGGCTCTCCCCACAGCAGCCCATGCTTGGCACCAATTCATAGGGACGGCTTGCTGTTTGGTGACTTTCTTGTCTTTCCCCACAGTCCATGAATTGTGCTGACTGCTGTCACATAGATTTTAGTAGAACATTATGTATTTGAAGCATTATCAGTGTGTTTAGCAGAACAGAGAACATTTTGTGATTCTCAAGTATGCCAAATGATTTCTGTTTGTTTCTACAAGAATGTCTCAGGAGAGTTGCTAGTCTGACCTATCCATTTGCCACTACATTTACCCTATTGTGATCCAGTTCTCTGGGAAATCAATTCCATCACAATACAAATAATACATTTGAATCTTTGAATGTCTGAAATGCCTCTAGACTGAAGATGTGATCAGTACAGTAAAGCTAGGTCCCTGGCCCTGTGAAACAGCCATCTGGCTAAGAAAGGCTAATATTCAGAAAAAAGTGAATTAGAATTAAAACCAAGAGCTGGGGGGAGGAGGGAGATGGGGAAGAGGAAGAGGAAAATAAAATGGGATTCTTTGTTATATTAAATGAGCTACAGTTTGCTTTTTCAGAGAGCAAAAAAGTGCCATTGGCCTATTTTCTTAAGAAATTTTTGTTATGTTTAAAAATAGATGTTCCAATGATACACTAATGTTTCTATGTCAATAGTCTGTGCTACTCACGGTATGCTAGGAAATCTTTTTGACACTGAAGCTGGGGGTGAAACAAAATGCCAATTTTTAAGTTAACCCAGCAGTGTTAGGAATTGTTTATATGATGTTGTCATGCTACAAAATGAAGTAAGAATTTTATTTCACCTCAAAATGAAATGTCTTAGGCAATTTTCAGCATTTATCATTTTTTTTCACATACTCTCTGGTATGTAAATCTCCTTACATGTCTATATTTCTGTCATGAGTATTTTCACACCTACATTTTCATTTCAGCATATTTATAGTAAGTACTAATTGAACATTTGGTTTCATGCAAATGCTAAAATCAATGTTCTTTAAGACACAAGTTTAATCCAGAAACAAATTCTTTACTAGGAGAGAGGTATAGAGATTTAAAAACAAAATCAAAAATAGAAACAAAAAGAGAAAAGGAAAATAAAACAACAAAGGCAAGAAAATTTATAAAAAGGAAGGACTAATGGGGGAAGTAAGGGAGGGAAGAACAGAGGGAGAGGCAAGTAAGGAAAATCCCTTCTGAGAATCATGAAAGGCAGGGCCTTTAGGAACTCAATACGTGTGTGAATCCAGCTGGAATCTACTTTATTTTGGTTCAATAAATCTGAGAGAGAATTAGTTTATTCTCTTACAACAAGTAAATAACACTCATGACTCACAATCAGTGTTTTAAATAGCAAAACAACATAAAACAAAATGAACATACATGTAAAAACAATTGCAGAAAATAGATGTGGACAAAATTATTGCTGTTTTAGTTTTAAGATTTAAGACAATATGCTGAGAAAAGTTACAGTCAAGATTATTGTTTTGTATTTCAAATATCACTAAACTGATGCACAAAAGAATAAATAATATACTTAATGTTGACAAGGGAACACACCAGAGTTCAGAAGTAAAATGTAATAATTAGTAGCAAGATGTCTAGACAGTGCTTTTCAAAATGGTCTTGCCAAAAAGCAGGGTTTTGAAACACATCCAAGACATAATTATTTAGAATTTTGGAGACAAGTACATAGGCATCTCCCTCTTGGTGAATTCTTGTTTCCTTTTTCTGTCTCTCTTTCCATCAGTTTGAGAGATTTGGCCATGTTCTTCTCATGTAGAACATGAGAAGAATAGTATTATGAAGATGGTAGTGTAACACATAGCAAAGCGCCTTCTGTACCTTGTCAGGGAATTTGGTTTTATTATTTTAAAGTGGTATCCAGCTTTTTTTCATTGTTACTATTAGAAAAAAGATAAGTATATACTTTATAAATATGTCATCATTTAAGTAAAATATAGTGAATATACTTAGATGCACATTATCAGATTTCACATTACATGAAGAGATATGAATAGAAATAGATAAAGTAAAGATAAAATATATACAAATTTTGGGACACAATATTCATTCAAAAAGAGGCTTACTATTACCCACAGTAAGCATAGATAGTTTTTTGAAATGTTTTTATATTTTTGATTTCTAAGATTTGTTTCTTATAAAATACTACCAATATTTTTACTTGAATAAAAGAAATCTTAAAGTTGAATTTTCAGTTTTCTAAAGTTTTTATTACTGATACGATCTGTAGTATTCATACTCTTGGCATTTTTGGTAATTGTTGTATTAAATAAGAATTACATGTGTTAAACTTATAAAATGTAAACTTTAAACTCATGTAACTGGATGAGCATAAATCAAATGTTTAACAATATGCTCAGAAATTAAAAATGCTTGTATTTGTTTAACTCAACCCTTCTTTGGAATAGAACATTTTGTCTTCTTCTGAAATATGTCACTACCTTAGAAATCGATGGAATAGATCACACACACACACACACACACACACACACACATATATTTAAAAATAAAATACAAAGTAGAAGCTATAAGCACTTCAGAGATGATTCTATCCCTACACACTGCCAATTATAATTGCCTAGCTCCTACTTTGGAAGCTATGTCTTGGGCACCAGAATTTCCTAAGGACCTAATTTTTGTTTATTTATTTATTTTTTGGTTTGTTTTTGAGATGGAGTGTCACTGTGTAGTTCATTGTAATCTCAAGTTTGCTACGTAGCCCAGGATGATCTTGACCTCTCAGTGATCCTCTCGCCTCAGTCTCCCAAGTGCTATAAGTACAGATATGCACCACTGTGCCAAGGTTTTCTACGGGCTTTAAAGAAAATAAAAACATATTTGCCTCATCCAATACCTGTTAGATAATAATATCTGAGAATCTACGAAACTGAGAAGGCGTATACCCTTTTTTTCCTGTTTTAATTTTTTTAAAATTTTATTTAGAAAGAAAAAAACCCCACCAAACAAAACAGAAAAAAGGGTAGCAACAATACAGAATTCCAAAGGAAAAAAAGAAAAGAACAACAACAGAATAACCACTAAGAAATCACTAGTTGATAAGTTACATACTGTCATCTTGGAAATAGTTGTTCAAGTTACAAAATTAAAGCATACAAAGTAGACGAGAATGCTATACCCTTAAAGCAATTAAATTGATTCTAGATTCACCCAAGGATACCATGTAACTATAGACAAACGCTCCTTAGAAATCTGTGAGTATGAATTCATGGAAGAAAGATGATTCAAACTGTATAAACATGAAAATGCAGTGCGAACCACAGAATATACAATGGTACCGGTAGACTGACCTCTGGTCTTTGTACATTGGTCTACCCTGTAATTGGTGGAGCCCTAAATATGTGTGTTCTGATAGTGACTGTTTGTATCTTTGATTCTCAATCATGCTGATTTACAGATAAACTGTAAATCTTACATCAATAGACATACTCCTTTCCTCCAAAATTCTGATTGCTATGAAGTTTAAATTAAGGTAATCCGAAGGTGCTAAAATCTTGCTTTAGTGTCAGCCCTTTGTGTTTTCTCTCCTCTTTCTCTCTCCCTCCTCCTTTACATCTCCCTGTCTGTGACTGTTTACCTTTAATAACAGCTGAAATAAGAAAAAAAGTAAATCAGCATAAAACCTAGTTTCCAGAGTTATTAAGACTCCCTATGCATCCCACTCAATTTTTATGTTAGACTAGAAAACACTTCCGTCTTACTGGCTGCATAGTGAACTTATTTGCAGCTGACATAGGTTGCCAGGTTTATGATAATCTTAATGAAATGTTCTCCAGTTCCTCCAAATATAAAGGATGTTTAAAGTGCAAGATAATGTTCAACAATTGAAAGGATATAACCAACAGGGAGAAATGATGGAGTAATAAGCAATCTGAATTGTTGTAATGTGACCGTTCACTTCCAGCAGCCTCATTCACTCCTGTTTATGTTCCCAGTAAACTGTCTTACAGAGTCGTGAATAAGTAATAACAGACCGCATCCCAGCTGTAAGGCATTTTGTGGTTAGTAACATAAGGAGTAACCAGGGATTCTCAACCTCAAATAGCATTGTTTATGACAAGTGAAACTTTAGTAATATGAAGTGAATAACTCCATACAAGAACATAAAATTACACTTATGTGACTCAATTCATTACATATAATTGGGACAGTGTTCTAAACTTCTGACACTGAATTTTAATAAAATATAGCATTCATCTTCATTATTTCACTTATATTAGGTGAATTAACTTTACCCAAGCTGCTTATTTCAAGCATTTAAGTAGAGGAATTAATGCTTTTTTTTTATGTAAATCATATAAAAGTTGCAAGTAGGCAACTTTTGGTTTTTGCCTCCTCCCCATGCTGGTTCATTTTCTCAGCTTTTAAAGCCCCGCAGCACAGCTGCATAGCTTTCCTTTCCTCCTCCTACACAGCCTCCTTAGGGGAAACACTTATCCTCAGGTGTAAACCTGCCTGCATTCTGGTGCTCACAGTGTTCCCATATCCAATGCAGACATGTCTCTTACCAGAACTCCGGCTTTTATTTGTTAAACAATAGCATTTTCCCACTCAGGTCCCCTTGTGTCTCTGATTAGCATCTTGGGTGTCACACACTGAAAACTGAGTTTGTCTTATTTCAGCAAATCAGATAAACTCTCTTTGCTTTCAACTTGCTTTCAACACAGCAGCAAGTCTTGACATCTCAACTTTGAAACTATGCTTGAGTCTTAGAAAATTCCATCTCTTTACTGTTATCCTCTTGGTCCAAAACCACTGTCATCACTTGCCTGAACTGTTACAATAGCACTGTTAAATGGACTTCCTCTTTCTATCCTTACTCTACTGTAGTATACTCAATGTTTAGCTCTCAAGTTAGTTCTATTAAGCTATGACAGATAATGACATTTATTCATCTCCCTTGTTCTGCAGAACATGAGACATGCACATGCTCCGGCCTCGATGGTAGTACTCTTCCCCCGCCTCCTTGCCCGTGCCCGTGCCTTATTCGGTGTCATTAAATGGGTCGAGTTTACCAAGCTCCCATTTCAAGTCTTTCGGCATCTCTGAGCTCTTTCATGATTTGGGCACATGGCTTCTGGGGAGCTACACCTTCAGTACTGCAGCTTGCAAGGTCTGTCTCCAGTTTTGTTCTCTCTTCCTCAGATTTTTCATGAGGTAGCAAAACGTTTTCAGCAGCACCAAATGGTAAGGTTTAGCATGTCGTAGACAAGCTTGTGTTTTATTTTTCTAATGTAATACATATATATATATATATATATATATATATATATATATATATATATATATATATATATCGGTCAGAGCAAAGTTCAGGTCCAGATTGAGCAGTGCGGAAGGGTTTACAGGACCATGGACAGGTGCAGGTGTGATTTATTGGCGGTACTACTGTAACAGCTTTAGTAACTTCGTGTTGAGGCTGTACCAAGTCCCTGCAAACCTGGTAACCTACCACCTGCTTATCGTGTTCGAGCTCTTAAGGCCCAAAATCAGCTTCACGAAGTCAAAATCACATGTTCGAGGCCTGAGTTTCTTCCAGAGGAAGCAGCTGTTTCCACGAAGAAACCGCGCTGCCTGGGCAGCTGCCAGCCTCCTCCTCCGTTCTTGGCAGCCTCTGCTTTCATCTGAAACGCTCCGTGTTCCAACCTCGGCTCACACTGACCCTTTCTCCTCCTTCCTACAAGGACTGTTGCCATCAGCGCCTTCCAGATAACCAGGAGGTTTATTCCACCTCAAGATTCTTGACTGAATCACATTTCAGTCCCATTTACCATTTAATTATCAGGTTCGCACGTTGTCGATTGGGGACGTCTTCCAACGTGCTGCATTTTCCGGGCTTGGAAAGAAACTGTGACACACAGTGAATGTTCCTTAGATGCTTATTGTATAAACTTGTTTCAGGGTCTTTTATATATGTTTGTATATTGTAAGACTCAGGAAAAATCTGATATTTATACTATAGGAATATGAAAGAATTGCAACCCTTACATTGTGTTAACTAATGTGTGATGTGTTACTCTGAGTATTTCATTTGTTTTAACTCATGGTGTAACCACCACTGCAAAGGAGACTTCAATTATTAGATTGTTTTTTCTAAGAACCGTTATTAAAATATTAAATGAATTGTGCTTATATAAATCATTAATTTTAAGATATTTTAAAATGGTGAAAAATTCCCTGGCTGTGATCATTTAATTGATATGTTCTGTAATGGCTTTGATTATGTGGTCTAATGCTAGTAATGCTAGATTTAACACATGCTAGAAGAAGCTTGTCTGCTTCTTTATAAAAAATAAACTGCTGTGATTTCATTGTTTAGTTCTTCTTAAATTAAGTACTTGAAGTGATTTTATTTTTAAACCACTGTTTTTACAGACAAATTTTGTAAGGTTCACAAAGAGATTTGGGGCTTTTTCCACCTCAAATATGTTATATATTATTTATCAGATATACAATGCTTATGTATATATATGACATAATTTAGAGCAGCAATATGAGTTAATAACATGAGTTTAAAATTCCTAGTAACTATAATTAGGAGGAATAATTTGATGGTAATTTAAAAAATTAACATTTTTGTTTTAAATGTATCATATATGTTAACATTATAACTTTTGAGTAAAGCATTCCTAATTGGAGACCATTTGTTCTAAATATTTTTTAAAAGAAAAAATATAACACACAATGGTAATGTTAGTATCATTGGTTAAACAATAAGAATTAGGATATTGACCTGTCCTTAGTAAAATTTACAACAAATCTTTAAAAAAGGATTTTAAATTTGTCAAAATTTCTTGTATTCTCGACTGTCTTAAGAATTCATGTTTAGAAAAATTATGTCTTAGAAAGTTCATATTCACTCATTAAACTAAATTATAGTTTATATTTTTGTATACATAAATTATGATTGTGTGAATTTCCTTATTTTAAAAAATGTAATTATCCTAGTGTAATGCAAGCAGTCATGATTGTTGTCCTAATATGCTACAAAAGTTACTAAATTATTTTGTTTATTACTTTATGTGTTTCTGACAGCCATACAACTGGAAGAAACCATGTTCCTTTTGGTGGATAGGAAACTCTTGCTGAAAATGTGTGTTCATAATCAAATAGACATTATGTTGCTCACTGTATGACAAACTATTCAGAGTTCTTTATGTACAGTTTGCAAGAAATGCTGGTGTTGTTACTGCATTGTGAATTGGCATTAAGAAATGTGTGTTTCTGCTAATAATTCCCATTGGTTTATTAAAAGAGGGTACTCTTTACGTATTTGCTTGATATACCTTTCTGGAAGAACTATGCTGGCTTCATAGAAATAGTGGCTTTCTTTAATTAGCTTAGCCATAATGTTTCTTAGTTCAGGTCTACTGTGAGAGTGAATTTTCTCTGTTCAGACTGGCTAGCTTTAGGTCTTATTTAAGCTTTGTGACTATTTGTTATAATTCTAATGTTTTAGTGTGCCAAATATAAGACATATAAGATTAGACTTGACAGTGGAATCTAAGTAATTTCAGTCTAAGAGCTGCTCTTTCCACAATTGTGGTGTTGTTTAAAATTGGAAAGAAGGGTTTATGACACTGATTCTAACCACCGGTTGCATCCCCTCCAGTGTGGGACTTCTTCCAATTGACCATCACTGGGGAAAGTACTCTGGGCACCACAGGACAAGGCTGCAGATGGTTAACTGGCAGTGCCTTCAGGAAAAAACTGTTCAGCAGTTAGGGTGGGTGTAGAGTTGTTAGTGTCAGAGTCACTGTGTGTCAACCCTGCCCAAACCAGTAGAGCTGCACAGGCTCTGAAAGATGGTTCTTATGCATAATTATCGTGAAGTAGATAACAGTCCCTCCTAGCAGATGGGGAGGGTGCACATATCCCAATGGTATGTGACTTTACAACTGGCAGTGATACTTCTGAGGCTCACACACATGCCTTCCCTTTACCCGTGTTCCAGCTTTGGTGGAATCTAGGTACCAGTCCCACAGGAGACAGCCTGCTGAGGTAGCACCTCATGGCCTTCCAGATCGAGGGCTCAAATAAGCAAGTGGGGGCCATAAATGGAACTGCAAAATAGAACTTTAGAAGTTAGGTTTGTTCCCTGTGAAGTAAAGTGTTTTCCTCAAAATTCCTCCTGCTGAGCACATAGCCAACATCTCAAAGCCCAGTTTCCTTTGCAGAGGAAAAGGGATAATGAGCTGAAGATAGCTGGAAATGGTAGAGCAAGTGTGGAAATCTGCACCGTGTCTCTGTGCTCCCACTTGACTCTGTTCCTTACTGTAAAAGACGCTTACCCTCTGTACAGGACTAGGTGATAATTTGAGGGAAAGGGACCCCTTCATCTCCCAGAACTAGCTTTGAGTAAATCTTTTTCCTTTTTATGAAAATATATGGCTTCTTTTACTGAGTCGACAAAGATCAAACAAACCTAAATGTATGAATCTAAGCAGCCTTTACATTTTTATCTCTGAGGCAGTTGTTTTGCTTAGAGATATGCTGATGCATTTGTAAAATGATGTTCTCAATAGGTGACAGCTTTCTAAATACAAAAGACAGAGATGAAATCTTTTGGCTGTTTGCTTAGTAGTTGGCTTCCTTAGTCAATGAGTAATAGTTTTCTGAAAAGGAAGGCACTTTGCTAAAAAAGAAAGGGGAGAAGTAACAGCTAGTTAGGGATATTGAAAAGATGCCTTTGGTGTGGTATCTACTGTATTCAGATATTTTTTTAGGAGAAAGAATATTAAAATGTTGATTTTTGGAGATTGGAAGGGTACCACGCCTGTAGTGAAGGAAAAACAGAGAGCGATAAAGGGATTAAAAATAATCAAGGAGTGTTGCTCTCTGCATGTATCAGTTCCTCAAAATGATGCCCCTAATCTGTACTACAAGCATTCATGAATTACTTCTCTTAAGGAAAGAAATTTTTGAAGTAGAGAAAACAGTGTGAGATGTTCCACAGAAGGATACGCAGTGTCTTTATGAGGTATGATGAGTACTTTTGGCTGAGTAGAAGAAATTAAGGCAAGAAGCTCAGTTGTATAAATTATGGGAGAATTTGATGAGAAAAGACCTCTGCTCACTTTAGGAAACAGTGGGCAGGTGAACCACAGCAACAATCTGATTAAATTATCTCCTCAGATAACAATTTGACAGTGTTAACAAAATTCACCCAAAAGGAGTAAGAAAACATTTTTATAGTTGTAACTAAATCACACAAGTTTAGGTGAATAAAGGAAAAAGTGAGGAAGAATCACAGAGAAGAAACAAGTCATTTGAAAACTATGACTTTCAGCTTTATGAATTTCTACCTATGATGAGATTAAAATAAAAAATGCATGACTTTTTACGTTCTTTTTTTTAAATTTTAAAATGAAAGAACAAAAATGGTACAGAATTTCCAAACAACATAATAGGAGATTAGCAGTGGTTAATGTATTACATATTGTTATTTTCAAAGTAGTTGCTCAGACTATACGATATTTTAAGCTAATATCATTTATAGAATTTTTTAAAAAGTTTTTCCTATTACTTGAAAATATTTGTCTAAAGCTTATTACATATACCATTAGCTATTGAAAATTCCTGAATAAAAAGCATAAAACGTTAAATGAAAAAGAAAAAGAATATAAACAAATCTTTTTGTTTTTAAAAAACATAAAATAAAATATGATATTCATGTCTTTAATAACAGTAGAGGTACCAAGAAAAAGAGCTGTTTTCTCACAAAAAGAGTGAGTTATTATTAACTATACAAAATTACACAACATGCAGTAAAAAAATCAAGAAAACATGTAAATATGGGCTTATAAAATGGAAAAAGGCCAGAATTAAAAATATGAGTTGAGGTAGTCTGTATTCAAGATAAGATACATTAGCTGTTGTATCACACAACTCCATATTTTTGAGGCTTCAAATAATAACTGTGTCTTCCATTTTCATGGTCAGGGTCAATCTTGGATGTTCAGTACTAGACGAAAGAGCAGTGAGTATGCTTAAAGTAGGATGTGTTTTTCACACTCACTAAGGAATCTAGGCTTCTTTAACCTAGCGGTCTCATTCTCTTCCAAGGCCATGAAACACTACACTGGATAAGGTACATGCAGCCAAGGTGAAAAACCCTGTGAAATGTGTAACTGCATCTTTTAGGAAAGTAAGCTCAGAAGTTATATACATTGCTTCTCACATTAGCCCATGAATCAGATTGAGTTTAAGAGTAAACTGGGAAATGTGTGCTTGCTGGGCACCTCCAATAAAATAGAAATAAATTACCTGGTGAAGACATAATAGACTTTGTCTTCAGGTAGCATTTGGAAATATTAAAATTTGATAGCATCATGGAGAAAAATCACTACCACAGGACGGACTGTGGAAGATATATGATAGCAAAGTCTTGCAGACAATCCTTCAATTCAGAGAATAAACAAACAGCAAGATGGAAGACAACCATGACATCTACTAATAAAAAAAATGTGAGAAATTTTAAAATTTGATGAAAGTACAGATAACTTCTTGAATGATATAGCAAAATGATGTAAATTAAAAATATATGTGAACATTGGGGTTGATAATAAGAAATACATTGGTGAATTTTAACATTCATTTTATACATAGAAATTACATTGTATAATAAGCTACATTTCCTTCCTTTATATACAGGCTATTGATTCCTTATTTAAGTAATATATAAAGTGTAAGAATTCTTAATTCAAATTAAGATATTGTTGATATGATAATCTGATGGTGCTTCTACTCATTACTATAATTGATGCTTATATATTATTGGAATCAGAATAATGTCACAATCCTTTCATTATACACAAAAACTAATGATTTTGACCAGATTTTCCAAATAGGAATTGGAAGCAAGAAGTTTTACTCCAGTATTTGCAAAACAAAGTGAAAATTTGATAATTGATTGGAACATTTGTTTCCTTTCATCATTCTTCAGTAGTAAATTATCAAAACATAGCTGAATGAAATGATAGAAATGATTTTGACTGTGTAACTGTGTAAGGTTTATGCAGTTTCAAAGCCACTTCTCTTTTCATCCCTCTTACAGTTTGTCATGGAACTCAACGTCTCTCCCTCCTTTGCTGTAATCTAGTTCAAATCAGTTTTCTGCTTATTTGATGTGATGGCTAACCCAATTCATTGTTTTTATATCAAAAATTTGAATACTACATTCTATAACATAGTCTTTATAAGGATAAAAACAGAAAGAAGGAAAAAAGTAGAAATTAGTGGTTGAACAGCATAATTTTCCTTGATTTTCAAATTTTATTTTAGAGGGTAAAATTAAACAGAACAAAACAGATCAGAAGAAAACAAAGTGACACAGATTTCAAAGCAAGACAACATAAGATCTTCACTGTCTATCATATTCTCTCTTGTTTTCTTCTCAATAGTTGTCCATATCTTCACACACAATGAATTCATACAAAACAAAATAGTATAGAACTGATCAGAACAGAATGATGAAGGCATTTTAGGTCTTCAAGATCAGACAATAAGGAAGTCAACAATGGCTGCCGTAATGTCTCTCATTCTCTTCAAAATAGCTGTCCATACCTTCATGTATCTTGAACATAATTTAAGAAAACACATAAACATAAAAAGCTTACATATGTCTGAAAGATGACACATAAGAGTAAAAGTAATCTGAAGGTAAAAGCAGGAGGAAATCTGAGGGCTGTAAATAATTGTTGGATGCTCCATTCAATTTCATTTCAAATAAAATATTTTTCTTTGATTTGTTGAGATGTGTTTAGGTTGTTTTCATTGAAGTTTTCTTCTTTCAATGTATGATCACGAAAATTATATTAATTCATGATATTCCACTACCTCAACAGTCTTGATAAGCTGATAAAAAAAGTTTTATTGAAGTCTTTCTCATAATTTTTGGAAACACATTTGATGATTTTCAGGTATTGTCTAACAAACTAATTTGAGAACTGTGATGTTTCCCAATAGTGACTCTTTTATTCAAATAATGGTAAATTGTCAGTATATTTTCTTTCATCAGTATGTTAAAGTATAACATTAGGTACACTAATTTTGTTTCACAAATTAGCTCTGTTTTTGTTGGTCAGTTATGAATATTCAATGTTTTTCAATACAATTTTTTCACTGTAAAATAATTACACTGTTATGAAATTGGCTGAAATTTTTACAATTTTATACTTACTAGGAATCTAAAAGTTTCATGGGACTTTTAGCATACTGGTTTTTCTTGTAGCGCCAATAGATGACTACCTCTCAAAATATTAGAGGAAGGCAGAAAAGATTTATTTGTAAAAATAAGCATTGAAAAGTTTTCTATGTAAACATTTGGAAATAAGCAGTGCAATGTGCTTGGCTAAATATGCCATATTAAAATTACATTGACAAGTTTCCATAGCCTGAAATACGTAGGGGAAAATTTACAGGATTAAAAAGAGACCATAAAGATGACCTATATATTATGATATTGTTATGTTGCAAGATACCATAAAGGAGTTGAAGAAACACATTAAAATGTATTTTTAAAATATTTCTTGTGAAAATAAGTAGTTTTTATGCATCCTAAAGTCAACATAAAATCTATCCATTTGATTTATTTCTGTTAGATCCTTGCAAAAGTTCAAGGAATATTGTATAATATTGAGAGACCACTAGGGAAAAAGACAAATTTGAGAAGGAAAAACTCTACCAGGCAACAAAGTTATTTCCCCAGTTGATACAAACACGAATTGAACTTTCCACCTTCTACATGACTGAGCAAACAGCATCATGGACCCTCTAAGTAACACAGGGTGATGGAGAGGTCACCAACTTTCTTCTCTGCTTGATATAAACTGTCCCTGGAAAAAAAATGAGACAAAAATCCCATTGTTTTTCACTGTAATTCCCTGGAGAAAGCATGGCTATGTCTTCTCACCTTAACTAAACTGTTTCAATGTTTCAAAACTCTTTTATTGTAACATCTTTCTTAAACACGCAAGGAAGAAATACAAGTAACTAATTTCTTGAATATACAAATTTTCTAATCATCACTTTGAAGTCTTGGCATTATTGATGATAATTATCAAGTCATTTTGTAGTTTCTAATTTAGTTAAAAATGTTATATCTCCCTCAGTTTTCTAAGTATATGACATTTTCACCCAAATTACGTTACTGCTCTTTCTGAACAGTCATCAGTTCCTCTGCATCCAGTTTATTTGCTCAGCAAGGACACTTCTTTCTCTGTCAAAATTTAGTAACCATTTTATCATTTTAATATATTTTAAGCTAACATTTCTATGAGTTAATCATAATCGCCA
The DNA here is from genome assembly GCA_004027295.1 of Dolichotis patagonum. Classification (NCBI taxonomy): domain Eukaryota; kingdom Metazoa; phylum Chordata; class Mammalia; order Rodentia; family Caviidae; genus Dolichotis; species Dolichotis patagonum. Next base: position 15,521 of record PVJX010006992.1, read on the forward strand.
CAAATATTTTATGTAAAATTTTATTTTTAGATAGAAAAATAGCAGCATTCAAAGAATATCATGACACATTTATTGCCAATTTAAAAATTTTTTTTCTTTTATTTTAAAGATAGTAAAACCCAACAAAACAGAATAAAGCCAACCAAAACAAAGCAGTGAAACTGGTACAGAACTTCAAAGCAGGATAATAAGAAATCAACAGTGACCACCACAGTATATCTTGTTATCGTTACAATAGTTGTCCATTCCATCAGACATAACAAAATCAAACCGAAACAGAATAAAACCAATCAAAGCAGATTATTGAATAAGGCAAAACAATTAATCAGAACAAAACAAAACAATGAGAGCACTATTGGATTTCAAAAACATGATAGAAGGAAATGCCCCATGCTTGCTAGACTTCATACTGTCATCCACCCTGTCGGTGCTCGTACTGCCAGCCCCAGGGCTGCGGAATCAGTGAAACAACACAAGCATTCAGTTGCTTTTTTTTTTTTTTTTTTTTAAACCTCAGCTGCTGTCCACTCAGCCTGTGCTTCTAACCAGCTGGGTGCTTGAGGGAGAGGGGACTTGGTGATTCTCAGTGCACGCACGCACTGGTAGGTTCACAGGAGGCGCTCCCTGACTTTTCTCCTCGTGGACCACACGTGGCTTGCACACCTTACTAGGAAGACTAGCTAGTAGGCTAGTTGGTCGGCTCCTCCCAGTCCCACCACAGCCTGCCAAATTTTACTTGAATACTGTCTCTTAGAGCAAGGAAAAAATCAGAATTTATTTTTATTATCAATGCTTCATTTTTATTTGTATTTATACAATAGTGTACTGACTTCTCAACAGAATACCTACATACATTTCATATCTCTTAAACAAATTTGCAGAAGTAACTTTCTTTAAAAATATACATTTGTATGATATCTCCTTCATAACTTTACAACAATGATAGATTGTTTGTTAGATTAAAATTCTGAACATTTTTTTACATTGTCATGTAAAACATAGTATTTTACATTATTAGGTATTATCAACAAGTTAACTATAAACAACAGTGAATTTATTGGAGGCACGGAACTTATAAACTCAAACCTGAACCAACTCATAGGATGTGCTTTTGAGAAAGTGTTGGGAAGAGTGACATAGGAGAAGGAAGGAAAAATAACAGGTTTCAGATGTGGACCACATTGTACCTGGCTAAGACCCCCAACTGCCTGTGTGAGGGTACGGAAAGGAAAGGATGAAATGGGAGGCAGAGATGGTTTAGTAATGCCTGAAGGGGCCTAGAAGGTCAATGCCTCAGGACGGGCAAAGACCGAGAATTTCCAGTTAGCACTATTTTATTAGCCAGTGCACAGGGAGGGGTAGCAAGTAATTCCAGGAACAGGGATGGCCATTGCTGTGGGCTGTGGGAACAGCAAAATATTTTTGCAAGGACAGCACAGAGGGCAGCCGGGAAACTGTGACTTCCCCAGATGAAACTCTTTACTGTTACCACATTGCTGTAAAGATCCTTAATGCCCTCAGCAGGTCTTTTCTTGCCCTGTGAGTGGCACTGCGGTCACCAGCCCTGGAGCTTCCAACTGTGACCAGAAAAGAGCAGGGAGTTCCCGTGTTCTGATCCGGCTTAAAGGGCAGGGCCCCTAGAGTCAGTTTATAATTTATGGTCCCTAACAGGCCCATCTGAAACATTTTATATAACCCAGCTTAGCTTCTTTTCTAACTGTATGAAAAAGAATTGAAATACAATATTTACTCTCCCTTGTCTGGGAAAATGTGTCCATATTATTTTATTATCATCAAAATTGCAAATCAATAAACTTGTCAAAGACTCAAATTTGGTCATCACAGTAATGTATGAACTTAATTGTAATAGTTGTTGACCAACAAAGCCAGGTGGGAACTAAGCAGAACAGTAAGAGTGACAAATTCAATAATTAATAATATTTATTACAGAATAAGATACGATGAGTACAACTGAGCTACTTAGGGTAAATTGAGTTTCATGTTTAATGGACTGGAGAAATCTCCTTTCTTATCATTTTAAAGAATATTCCCATTTAAAAACATATATTGAATGAAGAGCTTCCAGAATAACTTTCAATTTATTATTATTATTGTTATTACTTTGGTACCAGGGATCAAACTCTCAAGCTTATGCTTGCCAGGCACGCGCTTGTTCCACTGAGCTGTATTCCTGGTCCCTCAAATATTATACTATAAAAGAATTATGACAATTAATATGGTGAAGATTAAAGCTATCAGGATTAATTAGACATGACTTTAAAATACAATTCTGCCAGTTATATAGCCTATCAAAATTGCTTAATGTGTTTAGGCTTACATTTATCATCTGAAATCAGAAGAAATACAGAAGCCTCACCTCATAGTGCTGTTTCAAGAGGAAAAGAGCTAATGTAAAAAATAGACAAGATTCTGCAACATATTAAATGTTCAATAAATGTTGGTTGTGATTATTGTCATCACTTTATCATCACTTCAATATACTTTATTGCTGAATATGTGTTTTGAGTTACATCTAAGAATATTCATAAAGATTTATATCTTAAATTTTTCTTAGATTTTCTCATAATTTTTCAAGAAAACAACATTTCATAAAATGTACATATTTATATATCAGTTTCTGATATATATTCAATGTGCTATTATAAACAAAGTGACACTTTGTTTTGAAACTACAGTAATGAAAAGTATATTGCAATTTAAATATTTGAAATATACAGCACTTAATCTGTATGTTGATTGAATTCTATCTGCGGTATAACAAAACATTTTGTATGTGTACAAGTCCAAACACCATCTTAAGAGCTGTATTACTTTTTACAAGTGTTACTATGTTAATACAGTGACTGATGAAGTACCTGCATCTAAAGAAATGAAAGGAAGGAATGAAAGATTTTTGTCTCACTGTTTAAATCCATGATAGCACCAGGTGTGGCGGTGCATGCTCGTAATCCTGGTACTTGGGAGACTGAGGCAGGAGGATCCCTGTGAAACTGAAGCCAAATTTGGACCTATCGATGTAAAATAAATCACGATGGTGCATATGGTGGAGAAATTGCTCACCTGGTGTGATGACCAGCAACAGAAGACAGGGAGAAAGAGAGAAGAAAGGACATGGAGACAGAGAAGGACACAGAGAGATGGACAGGGAGAAGGAGACAGAGTGGGAGAGGGAGAGAGACAGGGAAGCCCAAGGTTCCAGTATCCCCTTCCAAAGCACATGATGGAGAACCATCTTTTTTACAGTAGCTCTTCCTCCTAAATATGATGCAGCTCACAGGAGCACCATAGATTGAGACAAAACCCTGGATATATGGTCTTTGGGGGCATTCAAGCTGAAAACTGTAACTATTGCTAACATGTTTTAAATTCCGCCACTCACTTTTTTTTATTATTAATACAATTGATTTTCCCATTAAGCTAACCTACTTACCATAAATATTTGCTCTTAAATTTTTATTCTAACACAGCTACAACCATATATATACAGCATGTAAGAAAAATGAAAAATGAAAATATTGCATATTTCCTTCCTTTATGAATTTGAAATGACTAAATGTGATCCTCAGAATTTTTAATCTCCTTAAGTCTTGAAAATGTAATCAATAATTTATTAAGAATCCAGTATTTTGACTTTAGGAAATACTAAAAATTAAGCAAACTTTTTTTCTCATTGAGTAAAGAATACTTTTCTTTGTAATGCTTATTTCAATCAGAAATCTATAAATGAATAACTACAGCTCCTGTAATAGCCTGGACATATGGCCTCAGCTATGGTCTATTATATGAATTATTTTCTCACGTATTGTATTCTTTAGCTGGTGGAAAATATCAAACATCTTATTTAGGATATGTCAATACTATATTAAACTACACATATTTGCTTTACCTTACTGTTCTAATTGGCTTTCGGGACACTGGGTTTACCAAGGTCTACTTTAAGGATGTTTACCAGCATTTTTGTCTTTATATCAGACAGGGAAAACAGGATTAGATAGATATAGTTGAAATATCTTGATAATTTTTCATAAGTGATGTGTTTTACTTGCCTAAATAGGTTCTCTAAGATATTTGTATGTATATACATATGTATTTCCCTAAATTTCATAAATAACAAAGTCAAATTTCTCAACATGCCTTACTTTATGTAAATAAATATTACAGTTAACTGTTTATATGATGCTATTTGTACAGAGAACTGCCTCACTTCACTATAGTACTAACAATTAATGCTTCTCTCTAGTAGTGAATTTGCACTCAGCAGTGAATTTCCAGTAGCTACAAACATCATGCTGCAGCCAATCGATCGATCACAGCGGAGACTCAGGGCGAACAAAAGCGCTGTTCGGCAAGAGGTTCTGTAGCTGGAGAATAATGATGACAAAGAACGGATAATAAAAATTGACTACTGCATTCCCTCAAATATCTATGTCAACTTTCATAATGCTAAGAAATTAACCAGACACATTTGTCTTTCTGAGTGGAAACTTGAACTTTGCAATCTGAAACTCCACTGTATTTCTTTCCCACATCAAAAACCAGTAAGTGAAGACAGAATGACAGACAATGAAACATCTTAGCATCATAAGAGAAGGAAAGGTATTACAAATTCTAAAATCTAATAAGTGACATATCAAGAGAAAATCATTGTACAATGGTAAAATTTTATATTTATTCATACAGTAAATTTGAAAATAAGACATAATGGACAAAAATATCATGACAAAGTAGATCAAAACTCCATATTCAAATAAAAATATATGTAAGAAATAGTTTAAAAATTTATAAGAATTCTTTATAAATAATATTTTCTAGTTCTCTATGGTAGCTCAATAAATGGTGTTATCTGTTACTACATAATTGTGTTTATCTGCAATGCCTGGGTGCTAATTCTATTCTTCACTCCCTGAAATTAAGGTTCCTATCCAAAGTTGTCTGCTTCTTAGAGCAGGGAAAATAAATACAGGCTGAGAATCCTGAGATTTTGCTGGACAGTAAGAACACAGGCATGCGTGCAAACTATTATTCTTAAGAATTAAATGAAAGAACCATTCTTGGAAAAGCCATGAATCTATTCAAATATGTGTTCCGAGTGGCCCTGTAGAATTCAGTTTCAAGTGTTTATAGAAGTACTGATTATGAACATAATCAAACTATATAGTTATCTCACTTTAATCATACTTCTATGAGAATAAAATGACTAGTTCTATGTTTGACTTGGTTAACCAAGTTGAAACTCATTGAATTCATGCCACACTCATGCCATAAAATAATGTTGAGGAGAGTTTAAAAACTGATATTGAATGTACTAAAACTATGGGATAATATTTCTCCAATTGTTGATTCCATATACAATACATGATATCATCAAGCTTGAAAGTTTGATTCTGTTGAATTTTTATTATGTTGTTACTTTTGCCTGGATTTTGTCTGGCATTCATTTTCTCTTCAAACAAACACATAATTTGTTTGTTTCTACTTCTGTGTTTGTGTTTATCTCTCTCTATTTCTCTGTGCCTCTGTATCTCTCTTTCTCTGTGTCTCTCTTTCCCTTCTACACACACACACACAAACACAGAGAGAGAGAGAGAGAGAGAGAGAGAGAGAGAGAGAGAGAGAGAGAGAGAGAGAAGCGTGCATTAGCAAGAGACTCTAAGAACATAGTTCATTAGAGGACATGAGATTTCCCATACTCAAAGAAAAGGCATCACAGTAAAGTTTCTTTCTATAAAAATGTTTAGTTTCTATAGACAAGTTTTGATTTAATCTTCATGAAACCTGTACTAAGGTATCAGAGACAAAATCCTGGAACAATGATTCCATTGAAGAATCAAAGTTGTCTTAGAAGGTATAAGATGATGATTAGATTGTGCTTCACTGGAACGCACTCACAACTCTGGGAGGAAGATATGAATTACTGAAAGTGTTAAGCAGCTGATATTAGTGGCCCAAGCAGAATAACAGTGTATGTGCTGCTGAGGTGAGCACTCAAGTAGAATAATAGATTTTGGAGTCATTTCATTTTGTGTACACAGTCTTTCAAAAATTTGAGTGGTGATTGTTTAATTTGCAAACATGACTTACTACACATACAAGCGTTGCCAGAGTGCTTGGGAATATTTTCCACATAAAATTTACAGATGTGCCTTTTTAAATGCTTGAAGTGATTAAGATAAATCAGATAAATGAAGGTTTTGATTATAGATTGAAATATAAGTATATTTATTAAAGTATGTAAGGATAGTTAAATATTTAAACAGGTTTTGTTTTCTGAAATATATAAAATAGTTAAACATAAATTGAAACCAAGTCAAATGGCTAATTTTATTTTGTGAAAAGTCATTAGATTAAAGCAAATTTTAAGGTGCCAGGAAACTAATTTGAGTTTACTAGTCTTTGAAAAATAATTAAAATAATAGTAACAACTTATTTTTACTGCATAAAAATGACTTCAGAAATTAAACAAAGACCAAGTGGATTTAAATGATATTTCTTCTGTAACAGGCATTCTTGCACTATAGCCATGCACATTTCATTTATTTTGTTTTCATGAATGTACTACCAGTGTTGTTTAACAGTTAAAACACAAACAAGCTTTAGGTAAAATCTATAATTATATTGATTCATTGAAAAGATACTTGGACAATCTTAAAGTGAGAAATCCTGAACCTCTGTTTGAATCACACTAAGTGTTACATGGAATAGAAAAGTAGAATTAGTTCTTAAAACTGTTTTATGATCCTTTCTTATGAAATGAAGTATGATTAAAAGTTCATTTTTTCTTATTTCTTCATTCCTCAGTTCTTTTTTTATTCCTATTTTTCTGCCCTACGTTTTCTTATTTAATTCTAAATACACATATTTTTGTTGATATGCAAGGCATTACCAATTTCTTTTGTATTTTTGCTTTATTGAGGTGTAATTTGCAATAAATCATTTATATTAAACCCATTGTATTTTATTGTTTGATAAATATATTATAAAATGAGCATCACTATAGAGCTGCATTTAATCAAACTAAATGACATACTTTCTTATTGTTACTTAATGGCTCTCTCAATGTCTAAATATATTTGGAACTAAAGATTTATAAAGAAGATATTATACATGACAATATGACATTTCACAGGGAACTGGTTGCAAATTTGGAAAATTTCATTTCTGAACAGCATAACTTATACAGTCTTTTCTGTTTTTTGTATAATTTAGAAAGTAAATAGTTTAAGTTTGGTTAAATGGATTTCTTTATTCAACTCCCCAAAATAGATACAGCCCAAAATTAGAAAGAGGAAAGAATTTTTTCTGACACTAGAAAAATGCAAAAATCTATTCATCGTAGTTGGAAATTATATAGAGTACTGATAGAGAAGGGCAAGATAAACTGCCTTTAAGTTATTCAGCAGGATTTTTTTTAAGAAAACTGAATTATTCGCAGACAAACCGAACGCACTTTGGAATGCAGCAAACTGAATGCACTTTGGAATCCCGTCTTTAGCTCTGTGGGTGCAGACAGAGACAGAGCTCTGCAAATCTTGAGATCATTTCGCCAGCACACACTTCGGTATCACCTACCTAGAGAAGGAGGAGAGGAACAGGGAAGCCAGGCTTGGAGGCTTAGTGTCCTTTCTCCAGTCACAGAAAGTGACTGGAGAGCCCAGAGTGGGCTGCAGCTCGTGCTCCTAAGACTGACCTCCAGTGTTCTGTAATTAATGCCTAGGAGGGTTCCCAATCACAGCCTCATCTTAACAGCTTTCATCTGTATGCCCAGCTCTAAAGGAGATATCCACTTCCTTTTATTGCTATTCCCATAATATTTTACATTCCATTTTGTCATTTCTGATACCCTGTAAGTGGTTGAACAATTATAGCAGAGACCCTATTGCAGTAACTGTTACGGTTATGTCTCTTGACTGGACCTAGACTAATAATTTGTCTAACTAAAATATACATTTCATCAAACTATCATATTTTCTAGGTCCAGTGCCTTTTATTTCTCCTCATATTAATTATGGCTGGCATTTTTCTCTTATTAATAATTTTATGGCCCCATTTCAAAAAGATTTGTGTATGCTGTGTTCACTGCTGCATTAAACAGTGACTAGAATATTGACAAACAGTAAATTAACGGTAAAATATATAATTGTGTAACTGAATAAATACATGTAGGGTGAATTTTAGTCATGCTAAAAACTATAAAAGAATAAGAATCTTAAATTTCTCATCCAGAAGAACTCATAATTAACATTTAGAAAGCATACACTTAGCTATTTTGTATATAAGTACTTGACTGAAAGTCAGTTTAGGTAGATTAACAAACATGTAAGAAAAGAGAATACAGCAAGGATGTTTTTGTTTGTTTGTTTAAAACAGGATTTCACTAGGCAATTCAGGCGGGGCTTGAGCTCACTTTGTAGTCCAGACTGGCTTGGAATTCACAGGATCCTTCTGCCTCAGCCTCCTGAATCATGGGATTGCAAGTGTGTGCCACCACTCCCAGCCTCAGTATTACCTTTATAAAGTATTAAGTCTATTTTCACTTAACTAAAGAACTAAAACTAAATAACAATAATATATGGAACTGCTGAACAAGAAATGATTTTCTGCTATATAAAATATTCATTCTTAAAAATTGACAGGCAGATCTTTGGAAAAATTTGATCTACTGACATGTTTATACATATGCTGTTTACAGTATTTTAAAACGTTTTTATAAAAGGCATATGGACTCCAGTTCATCACAGATTTGTCTACTCCCAGTTGTCCAAACCTAATTGTTTTATTCCTTTTATTTCAGACCTGAAACCTAGTAGGGTTTAAGTTTATGATCTCTGTTTAATGATCTCAGGACATGTAACGAAAATGGTTTAGTGGACACTTGAAGTAGTTGAGAATTTATCAATTGATTGATGTCTTAGGAACAGAGTTGAAAATGTATTGTCCATCAAAAAATTAAAACTATGAAAGCTGTTTGTATAATAATAGTAATAGTTGAATGAAATGTAGGTATTTGCTTCATAATGCAGAAATGTGATTCTTTTTCTTCACATTTCTTCAGCAGAAATGTGTTTTTATTACATTACAATGTAAAAGTAAATCTTATTTATAAAACCGTATCATAAATTGCTTCCCATGATGCAAATGTGCCTTGCATAACTTCCACATTTTTTAGATCTGTACAAGGGCTATCAATCGAATTTTTTAAAATTTTATTTAAAAAGAAAACAAAGCAAAACAAACAAAATAGGAAAAAAAGCGTAGCAACAATACAAAATTAAAGGGAAAAAAAGAAAAGAACAAAAAATACTAAGAAATCATTACTTGATAACTTACATACTGTCATCTTGGAAATAGTTGATCAAGCTACAATGTTAAAACACACAAAGTTCACATTCAAGCAATGAGACTGTTAACATTTCTGCTCCATGATATAACAAAAATGGTGTACACTTAAATATACATGTAATTATATCCTTTAGGACACCCTCTTTTCCTCTCTTTTTTTACAGTAGCAACTATACATTTTGGGTTTTATTACTCATACAGTTCTTATTACTTTTTATACTAGAGACACAATGCGATATTTATAAATATGATTCTTAGTTATTTCACTAATGACAATACTTTCAAGTTGTACTCATTTACCTATGAAGGCCTCAAGATCATCCTTCATAGCTGAGTAATATTCTATTGTATAAAAATACCATATCTTTTCCACCCACTATGCAGTTGATGGGCATCTTGGTTGTTTCCAAGAGCTAGCTATTACAAATTGTGCTGCTATGAACATGGGTGCACATATATCACTGTGATATGATTGTCTGCTTTTCTGGGAAAATACTCAGGAGGGGAATAGCTGGGTTGAATGGAGTTTCCAGTCCGAGTCTTCTGAGAATTCTCCATAATGATTTCCATAGTGGTTGCACCAGTCTGCACTCCCACCAACAGTGGAACAGTGTTCCTTTTTCCCCACAGCTTCGCCAGAATTTGTTATCAGCTGATTTCTTGATGGCACCTATTCTTTCAGGAGTGAGATGAAATCTCAGTGTTGTTTTAATTTGCATTTCTCCAATGACTAGTGATGGTGAACATATCTTTATGTATTTATTTGCCATTTGTTTATCTTTATCTGAGAACTGTATTCATCTCAGATGCCCATTTTTGGAGAGGGTCTTTGAATTTAGGTGGCTTGATGTTATTCAATACTTTATATGTTCTTGAAATCAGTCCTTTATGTGAGGGATTGCTGGCTAAAATTCTTTCCCATTCTGTGGGTTTTCTTTTCACTCTGCTGGTAATTTCTTTTGAAGTGCAGAAACTTTTCAATAGTAAGAGATCTCAGTTGTTGATTCTCTGAAGCATTTCCCGTGCAGTTTGCATTCTGTTCATTAATTCTCTGCCTACACCTAAGTCTCCAAGAATTCTACCTACCTTATCTTCCAGTAGATTTAGTGTTTCTGCTTTAATGTTTCCATCTTTGTTCCATTTAGACTTTAGTTTTGTGCATGGTGATAGGCATGGATCTAGTTTCAGTCTTCTGCATGTGGAGAGCCAATTTTTCCAACACCATTTATTAAAGAGACTGTCCTTCTTCCAGTGAACATATTTAGCCCCTTTGTCAAATATCAGGTGGCTGAGTGTCATTGTACTTATACTTGCATCTTCTAATCTGTTCCATTGGTCCTAAGGTCTATTTCTTTGCCGGTACCGTGCTTCTTTTTATCACTGGAGCTTTGTAGTACAGTTTCAAGTCAGGAATTGAGATACCTCCTGCCTTGTCTTTATTGCCCAGAACTGGCTTTGCCATTCTAAGTTTCTTCTGTTTCCAAATGACTTTTAGGAGTGTTTTCTCCATATCTGTGAGATATGTCAATGGTGTTTTGATTGGGATTGCATTAAATCTGTACAAAAGTTTGAGAGTATGGACATTTTCACAATGTTGGTTCTTCCTAGCCAACAGCAAGGAATATCCTTCCATTTTCTAATATCCTCTTCAATCTCCTTTTTTAGGGTAGTATAATTTTGAGCATATAGGTCTTTTACATTCTTAGGTTGATTCCTAAGTATTTCATTTTTTTAGATGTTATTGTGAAGGTTGATATTTCTATAATTTCTCTCTCGGTGTTTTCTTGTTTGTATACAGGAGTACTATTGATTTTTGTACATTGACTTTGTAGCCAGGTACACTGCTGAATTTGTTTATTACCTCTAGCAGTCTTTTAATGGAGTTTTGGGGGTCTTCCATATAGAGTATCATGTCATCTGCAAATAGTGATAATTTAACTTCTTCCTTTCCTATCTTTATTCTTTTTATTTCTCTCTTGTCTGATTGCCCTGGCTAGTGTTTCCAGAACTATATTGAAAAGGAGTGGTAATAGTGGACATCCTTGTCTTGTTCCTGATTTTAAAGTGAAAGCTTTTAGTTTTTGTCCATTTAGTATAATATTGGCTGTTAGTTTGTCATAAATGGCCTTTATAAGGTTGATGTAGACACCATGTATTCTGAGTTTCTGAAGGGTTTTTATCATGAACATGTGTTGGACTTTATTGAAAGCTTTTTCTGCATCTATTGAGATGACCATGTGGTTTTTGTTTTTGGCTTGTGGATATGGTGTATCACATTTATTGATTTGCATATGTTAAACCATCCCTACATTTCTGGAATGAACCCCACTTGGTCATGATTTATAATCTTCTTGATGATTTGCTGCATTCTATTTGCCTGTATTTTATTGAGAATCTTGCATCAGTGTTCATTAGTGAGATTGGCCTATAGTTCTCCTTTTTGGTTGGGTCTTTCTCTGGTTTTGGTATGAGAGTTATGCTTTCCTACAGGAATGATTTAGGGAAGATTGCTTTCTTTTCAATTTCATTGAAGAGTTTAAGGGGTATTGGCATCAAATCTTCTCTAAATTTCTTGTTGAATCCAGCTGTGAATCCATCTGGACCTGGACTTTTCTTTGTTGGTAAGTATTTTATTACATTTTCAATTTCAATAACTGATATTGGGTTATTCAAAATTGCTATATCTTCTTGGTTGAGTTTTGGTAGCTCACATGTTTCTAGGCATCTGTCCATTTACTCTGTGTTTTCCTCTCTATGTGAGTAGAGATTCTTAAAGTAGGTGTTCATGATCTTTTGAATTTCCATGAAATCTGGAGTAATTTCCCCCTTTTCAGTCCTTATTGCATGGATTTGGGTTTTTTTCTTTCTTTTTCTTTATAAGGTTAGCTAGAGGTTTGCCAATTTTGTTTATTCTCTCAAAAAACCCCAGCTTTTTAATTCAATAATTCTTTGTATTATTTTTTTGTTTCGATGGCATTGATTTCTGCTCTATTCTTTACTATTTCCTCTCTTTTATGAGCTTTGAGTTTTACTTGCTCTTCTTTTTCTAATACCTTGATATGAAGCATTAGGTTGTTTATTTGTGCTCATTCTATTTTCTTGATTTGACTATTTATTGCTCTATATTTCCCTCTTAAGACTGGTTTCATTGCATCCCACAGATTGCAATAGGTTGTTTCCCCATTTTCATTAAATTGTAGGTATTCCTTTATTCCTTCCCTAATTTCATCAGTAGCCCACTGGTTGTTTAAAAGGTTGTTGTTTAATTTCCATGTATGCATGCAGGTTTTGCAATTTATTTTGCCATTAATTTACAATTTCAGTGCTCTATGGTCAGATAGTATGCATGGGATAATTTCAATATCCTTGCATTTACTTAAGAATGTTTTATGGGATCATATATAGTCTATTTTTGAGAATGTCCCATGTGCAGCTGAGAAGAACGTGTATTCTGATGTGGTTGGGTGGAACAGTCTGTAAACATCTACTAAGTCCAGTTGCTCGCAGGTATGATTCAGTTCTATTATTTCTTTGCTGACTTTTTGTCTAGTTGATCTATCTCTTTGTAACAATGGGCTATTAAGGTCCTCTGTAATAATTGTGTTCTTGTTATTTGGTTTTTCATGTCCTTTAGTATCTGCCTTATATAGTTGGGTGCTCCTATGTTTGGTGCATATATATTTATAATTGTTAGTTCTTCCTCTTGAATTTTTCCAATTACAAGTATGTATGGACCTTCTTTGTTACTTTTAATCAATTTACGTTTGAAGTTCATGTTATCTGCAAATAGAATAGTTTCTCCTGCTTTTTCCTGGGTTCCTGTTGCATGGAATACTGTTTGATATCATTTTACTTTTAATCTATGAGTTTCCTTTTAGGTCAGATGTGTTTCTTGCATACAGCATATTGTGGGATCCTGTTTCTTGATCCATTCTGTCAACCTATTTCTTTTGATAGTTGAATTGAGGCCATTTATATTTATGGGTATCACTGATATGTTCTGGCTCAACTTTGCCATGTAATGTTCCAATAGTTTGCTTTCTGCTTTCTCCCCTTATTTAATTGCTTGTCCTAACTGGTGGTTTCTTTCTGTTGTTCTGGGGATTGTGGTCAGTTTTATCTCTGTTTAGTATGTCTTTCAATATTCTTTCTAGGGTTGCTTTGGTGGATGTAAATTTCTTCTGTTGTTCTTTGTCATGGAAGTATCTTATTTCTCCATTAAATATGAATGAAAGTTTTGCTGGGTACATCAGTCTTGGCTGAAAGTTGTTTTCTTTCAGGGCTTGAAATATCTCACCCTAATCACATCTTGACTTGAGGGTTTGTGCTGAAAAGTCTGCTGTGATTCTAATGGGCTTTTCTCGATAGGTGATTTGTGTTTTTGCTCTACCAGCTTTAGTATTCTGTTTTTATGTTGTATGTCTGAGATCTTAATTATTATATGTCTGTGTGTAGATTTATGTTGGTTGTGACTGTTTTCCATTCTGTATGCCTCACTTATCTGCATATCAGATTTTTCCCCATGTTTGGGAAGTTTTCTCCTATTATTTCTGTGAATATTTTACATATGTCATTTGTATTGACCCCAGCGTCTCCACTAATGCCTATTATTCTTATATTGTTGCTCTTGACACCATCTTGAGCTTCTGGATTGTCATTTCATGCTGCTTTGTTATTTTTTGAAAGTTCTCTTCTTTCATGATCACTAATTGTGATCCTATCCTCAAGGTCCAAAATCCTATCCTCAGCTTCATTTAAACAGTTTTGCATGCTTTGGATCACATTTATTGTTTCATGGATGTCTCTTTCAGTTTGTTTCATGAATTCTGCTTGTGTTCTATATTGTTTATTCAAAGATTCTATCAGTTTCCCATGTTCCTGTACTTTTTTGTCTATTTCTTCTTTAGCTGCATTCAGCAACTCCTTTGCTAGGGTTGTTATTTTTATCTTTACCTGGGAGAGTACTTCTAATTTCCTCTATGGCCTCATGGAGCTGGTTTTTTTTTTATTTCATTCTCTATCTTTTCAGAGTTTCCTGGTATGTTACCTTTGGAGTCCTCTATTTCAATGTCTCTTGTAGTTGCACCTGTTGGACTGGGTGTTTGAGATTGAATTATGCCTTTTTGTTTTGCCATTTTCTTTTTCGAGTTAGTGTTTGGTTCTTCAGACCCATTAATGTGAACTGTTGGTAGTGTGTATCTTTGTGACCTACTCTAAGGTTGATGTTTCTCCAGTTGTTGGGTCCCACAATGAGTAGATGGGCCAGTCACCTGGCTCCCTGCTGCAGGGCTGGTTGGGTGAGTCCTGTATTCTTCCTGGGCTGACAAGCCTAGTAGTATTGATGTAGGTCAACTTTTAATTCCTGCTATTACTTTATCTTCAGGTTATTCCAGGTCATCAAATCTCCCTGTCTATAGTGTTTTTGATGGCTGAGACCCTACTGTGTCCCTATTGAGTGCCTGTGTGTCTGATAAGCCCTTTTGATTTTCTTCAAGTTGGGGGAGTCCTTTTCGACACACTCCTCACTCTGCCTGATGTTTTCTGTGTGTAGGAAGGAGTCACCTTCACTCTTGTCAGACTTACCAAGGTCTTACTGTTACTTGGAGGGAGCTTTACTACTGGCCCTATTTAGCTACGGTCCACCTCTATTTTAGGGGCATACTCACCACACTGACTGGAGCCAGCTTAGATCTTTTTATGGTAAGGCAGCCACTTAATCTCCGTTCAAGGTAGCAAAAATGGTCTGCTGTATTCCAAGGTTGCTCTGGGCGCAGAGTTCCAAGTTTGCCCGGTGCTCATTTTGGTTCCGCCTGCTGCTGGAGTGCACACAGCCAGGGCCCAACATGGGCTCCTAGCCAGATGCCCACTTGGGGTTCACTGAGCACAGTCCGACCAGGCCTGCCTATACCTCTTGCATGCCTTGGTGTGTTATCAGATCAGGGTGTGGTCTTACTGCTTGGGCGCAGAATTCCAAGTTTGCCCAGTGCAGGAGAGTACACAGTCAGGGCTCTTGCCTTGGGATTATCAATCAAATTTTGTGTGTATGCAGATCTCTTGCTAGGAATAGGAAATGTAAATAAATAAGTTTTAGTACTGCAGGAAGTTAACAAAAATTTTATACTAAGATTTCATATGTGTAAAAAATTTTAATGAAATGCTACAAAATACACATTATAGAATCCAGGTTTTCTTTGCCAAATCACATTATAAGTCTCCCCTTTAACACAGAGTAGAAAGAATAAACAATTAAGTAATTCTTTATTTTTTCCACAGAAAAACTACAGCGAGGTTGGTTGTGTTTGCTTGTTTGCTCTCCCTCTAACTTAGTCATTTGCTCATCACTGAGACATAATACCTGACTTCCACAATGAAAAGGTAGAAAGGTTAATTGTGGTGACAGTTTGTACAGATTTCAGTCCATAGTCAGGTGGCTCCCAGGCAGGATGTCAGGACAAAGGATGGTGACAGAAGAGGGTTGCTCATGACATGCCCAGCAGGAAGCAGAGAGAGAGAGCAAGGGAGGATGGAGGAGAATTTGCTCTTCCAGGTCACACCCCTGTGACCCATCACCTTGGAGCTGTCTTCTCAGGTTTAGCTACAAACTCCTCCATGGACTGAGCCACTCATGGTGACACACATGTCCTGTGATTCAATCACATCCCAAAAGCCACATATAAAGGTAGGAGGCTTGTGGCAAGGTAGAGGCAGAGACTCTCTCTTCCTTCTCTTCCCCTCAATCTCTGTCTCTCTCTTTGTCATCTTTTCTCTGTCTGTCTGTCTGTCTGTTTGTCTATCTGTCTCTCTCTCTCTCTTCCCCTCTTTCCTTTTCTCCTGCTCTATCATGTATCTCTATTAATTTATTAGTGATTTGTTCATCTCTAGAGAGATGCAGAATGACAGAAAGGAGTAAAAGATTGCATTAAGGAGAACACCATTTATCAAGCTACTAAATAAAACTAAAGCTCAAACTGAACATTAATAAGGGATATCAAATTATACTTTAAAAGAAAGAAGAAAAGAAAATAGAAGAGTTGGGTCTGGCATTTCTCTCTCCTTTTGTCAGTTACTACACGAGGACCTGTGTGGAAAGCTTTGATATTAGAGGTTGCGCAGCCTCCTGTCTGTGCTCCTAAATGATGGAAAAAAATCTTTGTAACGCACCAGTGATTTTAACTGAGAGTACAGTAGAGTGCCACAATAGCACATCTTAAAAAAATCTGAGATAAGGGGAAAGTGCTACCTGATTTCTCAGCATGTCCTTTGTAGTGTTCAAACATAAAATCAATTTTAAGTACAAATATAGTAATTCTCTTGTTATTGTCCCTGTATTGTTTTATTTTTTTCATAAATTTAACTTAATAGCAATTTGAAAACTTGAAAAGAAGTATATGGAATCATCTTAATTATTTTCATATATTGAGAAAAGATACAATATCTATAGAATATCTCTTCAATGTTGAGTATTCATTTATTCACATAGACTTTGATTCATTAATTGAATGTAGCAATGCTGTAAAAGTGTTATTATTCTTTTAAATTTATAGCTAAAGAAATGAAAAATTGAATATTTTAAGATATTTTCCTAAGGTACGTTGCATGTGATGGAGTTGAGACTAAACCAAGGTCAAAGTAGAAGCAAAATCCATGATTTTTCCATTCATGTTTGCCTAAAATAAAAACTAGGAAAAATACTGTTTACATTTTTAGTGCATGTCTAAAACAATACTAGATCAAAGCATGTACATTTTGTGTTTTTATGTAATAAATTCAATTTATTACATGATATTTATTACATGATAAAAATAAATTTATCAATAATAATGAAAGGTTAACATTAATAATGAAATAGACTTTTTAGGACAATATAATAGAATTTATGTGAATGTTGTTTCTCTGTCTCTCTGTCTCTGTCTCTGTCTGTCTCTCTTTCTCTGTGTCTCGCATCTCTCTCTGTCTTTCTCTCTCTGTCTCTCTTTGTCCTGTCCTGTGGTCACATTTTCTCAGCCTGCAATTGACTGTAAGTAAATAAAACTGTGCAAAGCAGCTTATATACAAATTTGGATACCAATAGGAATAAATAAAATTATGTCTTTTCCCATTCTTTCCAGTCGATTTAGTTATATGTTCGAGAGTAAACCTAGAAGAGTAGATCTTGAATTGGGCTAATCATGGGCATATACTTCCTACTGTCCCAGAGATCTTCAGACACACTTTCATTTTCAGTGAGCAGGAAATAGGACATTAGCTATAGCTTGAAAATAGGTTTTTTTCTCCCTCTTTTCCTAGCTGAAAAACATAGGCACTCTTCATTTTAATTTACATAGATGTTTTTGGTTTAAATGTCACATTAGAAATAAAGAGCAAAATAAATGATACTATGGAGTAGAGAGATAGAGCATTGTGGAGTGAGGGTAGACACAGGGCTTACAGAGAAGAATTAAGATGTGCCATGGAACATGCCAACTCTGCACAAGGAATAGAAGCATGGTACACTGCAAACATGCACAAAAACTGGAAAGGGAATTAACAGATGGATGGAGTGAAGGAGGGAAAGGGATGAAAAAAGGAACTAGGATGTGTTATGGTCATGTATAAACTCCCCACAAAGATGTAAGTATCATGTACTATATACACGTACTAATCAAAAAATTTTAATAACTAGTATTTTAATCTGTATACCTACATATAAGGATAAAGATCTCAAATGTGAAGCATTCTTTGAGTTGCATTCTTAGCTTCTGTATTGCCAAATAACAAATATTTTTATATTTAGGCATTAACATAAAATTGATATTCAACAGATACTTAATTGAATGGCTCATCTCAGGCATCCAACCTGCAGAATCAATTAAATTTGTGTAAAGTTACTTGCATAATATTTCCAGAGCAGAGCGGCACTCCCAAATTGCTTCAATTTGCTCCACAGTGATCTCCACATTTCTACTACACATTTCTTGGTTTTGGATTTTTCTTAAACTAGAAAAAGATAGCATCACAAGACCTCTTTATTGCACCTAGAGAAGGCATTTTTAAGTTAGTAATGAGCCTGTTCTTCATATCATTTTTTAAAAATATAAATAAGTTCCTTTATCCAAGACAGACTAGTCCAAGTCCTTGTTCAATCAGATTTCTTTTCACTGTTTTGACTATAATTGAGTCAAATCCTCATCTGGAACAATTATAAAACAGCACTAAAAAATCATGATTTTCTTAGATTAAAAGTATGATAGTGAATTAAGGAGGACTAATATTGCCCACTATTAGATTATCTCCCTTTCCTTCCTTCTGCCAAATTTCCAGCAATCTTTCAGTGCACATGTCTTCCAAAATTATTTATGGTTACTATAAATAAAAATTTCTTTTATTTAACATTAATGGTATAAATCTTACCATGTATTGATTTGTAAACAAATAGCTCTGCATATGTTAGTTAACACTTTGTCTTTCAATTTGTAGAAGTCAGTGTCACCCTGAGAGTTTGACATGAGACCCCCTGAACGCAAACCTTCAAACCCTCACTCCAAGTTGAAGCTTAATGTGTACCCTGATAGCTTTGCGTAAGGCCCAGTAGGAGCTTCTATAAATAATATTTTAAAAAGCTCTGGCATTGCTATGCTTTTATGGTGATCAGTGTCTGAGGCTTCACCATAGCTGGATCATTGTTTTTCTTTTGTTCAGTTAATTACATTACTATATGAGCAGATTCAAGAAAGAGAAGAATTTTGAAACATAGAAATTAAATGACAATATACATATATGTTTAATTAAATGAAAACATACAGAAAATATCATTAGTAAACATTTAAAAAATGTGCAAGATATTTTAAAACCACAGGACCTCAACAATTACATGATTACTACCTGAACTAATGTAGTTCATTATAGAAAACAAGTTAAACAAAGTCAAGGTGAAATATCTTGAATCAAATTTCTATCTTGGGAAGTTTTCAGCCTTTTGACCTCAGTGAATTACATCTTCATATGAATACATTTCATCTCTATTTTGCTTTCCATTTTTTCTTTAAAAATGAGGTTGTTTACGTAAGGATTCATTTATATAAAAGCAAGTCATTTTGAAGTGAGGATCTGTAAAACTTATGTAATTTAATATACAAAGATTTCTGCCTTTATGATAAAATATAAACTATTATTTTCACATGGTAACTGCATGAAGGTCACACTATAACTTCCTTTAAAATTTTCTGAGAAATATACACGTTTGACTTATGTATATGTATTCAAAATTTCAGCTATATAGTCATATATGCCTAAACATTTTATACTTCTAAAAATTTTTCTTGATAATACAGCTATCTCTGTAAAGTTTTATCTGTTCAGAAATATAGAGAACTTTTAAATACTGAGTCTTTGATAAGAAAGTGACTAAAAATAAACAAAAAATTCAGAATCAATCTAAGTTTGCTATTTCATTCATTTAAGTCAATGCAGCATACATATAATAAGTGATCAAAATTCATAGTGAATGTATAAATTTAAAAAAAACCATTATGATAAAAGACACACTATCATCAATCCCCCAAAAGTATTTTCCTTCCCTTCTATGATAATTATTCTATCCTTCACTCCTTTATGCCATTTTCTGAAGCAGTTTTGAAAGTCCTCTTTTATGAGTATCTTTACTAGGTGTGATCAAAAATAATATATATATATACATATACAGATATATATGTATATGTATATCTGCATATATATATATATATATATATATATATATATATATACACACACACATATGTATCTGTAAATATATGCCAGACAGCGAAATAAACTGCATTAAGCCATAGTTTACAATAAAGAATGTAAAATTTAGGCTACTAAGTAGGGTAAACTGAAAAATCCAATTAAAGTGAAAAATTAAAATTATAAAATAGTTTTGACTTTCTATTGCTGGAAGACAATTTATTCTACCAGTGAGAAGAGCAAAGTACTCAGCTATTGGATTTGACATCATACAATAAAATAAAAATACTTACTGAGAAAGACAAAATGAGATATATTCTGAAAGCAAGGCAGAGATTTAGTTCACATACTCAACCTCATGGAGAATATATTGCAATATGACAAACAGTGTCACTGTGTAATGGTCTTAGATTCCTCTACATAGGAAGGAACTTGTGTCTCTGTAAATAAGATATTCTCAAAGAACTGAAGTGTTGTACAGCAGGTCAAACTTGCTATGTGGACAATCGTGACCCAAATCAAGAGCTGCTATAGGTTAAATTCAGGTTAGTTTTACTTTCCATTAGAGGAATTAATAAAATATATGTTTTTAAAAATTTCACATATAAATGTGTAGTTTTTATCCCAGATGTTAATAGATATGAAATTGCAATGTTATCAAAAGTTAAAAATGGGTTAAAATACTCATTTTAATATCAGCTAATATCATGATATGTTTGATTTTTATTTAATTGTGAAGGCTTAGAAAGATGTAATCTTTCTAACATTGAGGACTACTAACTCTTCAAAAGACCATTGGAAAATCAGACTGAAAATCAAAGGTTGTTAGCCTTTCCAAGGTAAGAAATAACTCTACTATGAGAGAGTATTGAGAGTACATACCTACAAAGTATAAAGATGACATTATTTAGAGGATTTTTAGAGCTATGCAAAATTGGTTTAAGATGAGGTTTGCAGAGAGGAGAGTTGGTTGATTTTGGGATACTGGCTGACATTACTTTTGGACGGTGTAACAAATGTGAGGGTTCAGGAGTAAGTCTTCAGTATGAGCAATAAGTAAGATATTAGTGTTTAGAAGAGAGCAATATTGCTTGATACACTACTCTTGGAAAATAACTATGCTCTGGAACAAACATCTAACGTTTTCTTCTCAGTGTTATTGAGCACAGGAAAGAAATTGTGGGTGAGAGAGAAATGTGTCCTGATCTAGTACCACCAAAATGAGAAAAGGGAATTAAATTGGTTCTATTCTAACCACTTTGCTCCAGAATTTGTTAACATTGTGCAGAGTGGAAAATATCATCATTTGGAGAAGAAAAGTATTACATAATTAAATACATAAAAAGGTGATTCTGAAAATTAAAACAACAATGAACTGTCACTTAGCACTTACCTATTTATATGACTAAACCTCCAAAACTGATATAGCAATTCCTGGTGAGGATACAAGATAGTAGGAATTATCATTCATTGCTTATGAGAAGGAAAACATGATACTTTGGTAGGTAATTTAGCACTTTCCTACAAAGTGAAACATCATCTAAACATTGATCTAGTAATCACCCTCATAGGTATTTCTGTAGGTTGTTTGAAAAAAACTAGACACAATAGTTTTCAGAAGCTTTATTTGCAATAACATAAAACTGGAAGTAATCAAGGTGCCCATCATTAGGTAAATTAAATATGACATAGTGGAATATCATTCAATGATAAAATAAGTTCACAGACAACATACTAATATATTGTTTTGAAGTCTTGTATCACTTTCATCTGTTTTTTAAATTGGTTTATTCTGTTCTGTTTTTCTTGATTTTATTATGTCTTATGGTATGAACAGCTATTTTAAGATAACATGAGTGACTATGGTAGCCATCACTGACTTCCTATTATATAATTTTGAAGTTCTGCATCACTCTCATTGTTTTGTTTTGGTTGTCTTTATTCTGTTTCACTTTGTTTGGTTTTATTCTCTTTGAAATATATTTTTTAAAAATCCCCAGCATACTAAGTTTTATACATAAGTGGTAGAGAGGCACTGCAAGGCTTCAAACACAAAGTAATAAGTTACAAACTTTAATTATCCTGGTTTGATCATCACATACTATATATATATATATATATATATATATATATATATATTCACACTGTACCACATAAACATATAATTTTATGTGTTGATCAAAAATTTTAAAAGTTTTAAGGAGATTGAAATGATAAACACTCTTGATCATTAAAGTATTATGTTACTCACTTTGTAAATCACAGTATATACAGTTCAAGCAGTAATGAAAAATGAAAAGACAAGGGATCATCTTAAATGTGTATTGCTAATGAAGAAGAAACAAATGTAAGAAGGCTACATAGCGTATGCACTTACACTTATATAGCAATCTGGATGAAATGGAAATGTAGAAGTTAAAAAACCAGTAATTTTCAGAATTTGGAAGGTGGTAGGAGGTTTGAATAGACAATACATAGGAAACGTTAGAACAAAGAAACAATTCTACATGATTAGATAGAAGTGAATATGTGGTACTAGGCATTTATCAAAACTTATTTCATTACAAGCACACACATTTAAATGCATGTAAATTAAAATCCCAGGATGTAAAATGTGACAAAGCAATTGAACTGTACAACCAATCTATGAAGTAATTGGATCTGACTGAAGAAGGGAGTGGAAAATGTACTGGAACTGAAAATGAGCTGATTCTCTGTGACTAAAGAAAAATAAGCAGCCTGTAAGTCCAACACTACAACTGACATTTTTTTTTCCTCTTCAGAGTATATATTGACTTTATTGTCATAGTATTTAATAACAGATCTGGAAAATCCAGCAAATAAGGCCAGATATTAGGAGCTATGTCTCTAACTGTTAGGTTACAGAAGAGCCAGAAGAGGAAGCTAGAATTATCCTATCAGTAACAGACTAGCTTGAGACATCAGTAAGAACTGACTCTTAGTTTAATATTGGGAAAATTGGATATTCACTTGGAAAATAGTGAAATTAAATGTGATTATGTACAACATACACCAAACCAACTCAAATGGGTTAAAATTTGATATCAGGGTTGAAGCTAAAATTCTTAGAAAAAAATAGGAAAATACTTGATATTTGTCTTGGGATGCTTTCATGAATATACCATCAAAGCATAACAAAAAAAAAAGAAAAGAAAAAAGACAAACATAAGTACATCAAGCTAAAAAACTTTGTACAGCAACAGAATATTTGAGTGAAAACAACCTATTTCTCCTTAAAAAGTGTGGGGAAATATTTTCAAACCATGTATCAGAGAAGAGATCAACTTATGAAATATATATGGAACTCCTACAATTCAATGAACTGACAAAAATTATTAGGAGGGACTGTAGATGCTGGGTTAGTGGCTCCCTCTGGCATCCTCAGAGTGACAGTATTTGTTTGATCTTCTGTCTTGAGGTCTGGCCCGTAGCAGGAGGTGTCTGTCTCCCCCACAGTTACAAGGTGTATGGTGTTCTGTTCTGTCTCCTTTGAGGACCTTGCACTGTTCAACTGCCTATAATGTTTCTATCTAACTCAGCTACTGTCACACTAATCTTTGAGTTATTATTTAACAGATTTCAAGACACAACTCCAAAGAAATATTAGAACCCATATTCACCAAAACACTATTTATAATAGCCAACATTTAGAAACAACCCAAATATCCGTTAGTAGGTAAATGAACAAGGAAAATATGAGATAAGTATATTTTGAAGTATTACTCAGCTTTTAAAAATGAAGGAAATTCTTCGATATGCAACAAAATGGTAAAACTTTGAAACACTAAAATTAAGTAAAATAGGACAAAATTGAATTTATACAAAGTATCTAAAATAATTAAATGCATAGAGAATAGAATGCCTCTAGCCATAAATTTGAGGAAAAGGAAATGGAAGATAATGTTTAATAAACCTAACTCTCAATTGTACAAGTTGAAAGAGTTTTAGAGTTTGAAACTCCCTGTAATTCTACGTACAGTGTTACATGCTTAATATTTTCAGAGCAGACCAAATATTAAATATTCTCACTGCAGTAAAATTAAATGAAATAATTGAAATAAAAAGGCAAAATAAAGTAAATCAATTAATAAAAATTATTATATTTTGAAACATAATTTTGTAAGATATGAATACAGAAAAAGTATTGCAAAATATTTAATATTATCAATAAAATCATAAGGTAATAAAAATTTAAATTCCTTGAGTGCAAAAATTTCACAATGATTAAGATACGACAGATACACAAGGGTCAATTGAAAACTGTTTCAGCAGGCAAAAACTGAATGAATTTCAGGAATAAAATAGGGTATAATTAAAGCACAACCTGAGAAGTGTTCTCAAGTTCATACTAACAGTAGTAAACAACTGTTAGGTAAGTGAAAAGAATAAGTGAACAAATCTCCTTGAGAATTTAACATGATTTTCATGGGTCTGACATTTTTTTAAAATTTTATTTAAAGAGAAAAAACAAACAAACAAAACAAAACAGAAAAAAGGGTAGCAACAATACAGAATTCCAAGGAAAAAAGGAAAAGAACAACAAGAAGAACAACAAAAGCACTAATAAATCATTACTTGACAAATTATTGACATCTTGGAAATAGTTGTTCAAATTACAAAATTAAAACATGCATAGTAGACATTCAAACAGTGAGACTGTTAACCGCTCTGCTCCATGATCTGACAAAAACAGCAATATGATTATCCATCTTACCCACTCAAACATATATACAATTATATCAAAAGGGTAAAATTAAACACAACAAAACAGAACAAAGTGGGTCACAAGAAAGCAATGTAAGAGACATAAATTTCAAAGTTAGACAATCAGAGATATTCACTCTCTATCATATTGACTCTTGTTTTCCTCCAAATAGTTGTCCATATTGTCACATACAAGGAATTCACATGAAACAACATAGTATGGAACTGATCTGAACAGGACAAGGAAGGTGTTTAAGGTCTTCAAGACCAGACAATAGGGAAGCCAAGAATGGCTGTCATAGTGTCTCTCATTCTCTTCAAAACAGCTGTCCATACCCTCATGTGTGTTGAAATTAAACAAAACAAGCTAAAGTCACTTTGAACAAAGAATGATAGTATTGCTGGATTTCACATAGTGACATTATGGAATCAGAACTGGATACTGTAGTATCTCTTTTTCTTCAAAGCAGTTGTTCATTTCAACATGTGTTATATAGTTGATCCTCTTAAACTGTTTATAAGCTATACACATGCATGAGTCTCTACATGTATATGTAGCATTTCTGTATTAGAGGGAAAAACAAAACAAAGCAAGACAAAACAAAACAATTCCTAGAAAAGCATGAAGCAAAAAGTCATATAAAACCACAATACAAGGTGATCTACAATGGTTACCATGATGTCTCAGCAATGTATAACAGCATTAATAAAAACAAAGCATTGGAGACATTATAAGACTTCAAAAGCAGGCAATAATCAAACCAGAGTGGCTATCCTAGTGAATCTTTTCATCTTCAGTGTAGTTGCCTATACTCTTAGACTTGATGCTATCAGTCATAACAGATTTGAATGAAATCAGTCAATCAATATAAAACAGCCATCTAACAAACCAGATTCAAATAAGATCAGTCATAACAAGACAGTATAAATTATAAAGGGCTTCAGATTAAGTTGGTAGGAAATTAAAGATGATTACCATATTATGTCCTCTTATTTTTGGGATAGCTGACCTTGTCCTCAATTCTAGTGCAAGTAGAAAAACTAGAACAGTATGTAATCCATCCAAGCAGAGTGATGCGAATAATGCAGATTTTAAATCTTGTTACACAATTACAATATCCTCTGCTTTCCTTTTTTAGACAATTCTTCCCCTTTCACTCCCACAGGGTGCACTGCTTATTTTGGGTCCCACTGCCTCCCTATATAGAACATCTCAATGGGCCCTATCACCTGATCTACTCTGCCTGTGTTTCTTTCTGTTAGTATTTCTAGGCCATCTACACTAGAGATTTCAGCCAATTTTCTCTGCCTCGTTTCTGCTACTCTATTTTTCCGCTATTGGTTGTCTATTTTTCGCTTCCATTCCACTGTCCACCCCATTCACTGAGGCCTCTCTGCCACTGTTTCTGAAATGTTCGTATTCTTTTTATCTCTCTCTAAAATGTCCTTCACTATTTTTTGTAGGGTTGGATTGGTGGTCACTAATTCTCCCAGTTCCTCTTTGTCATGGAAGCACCTTGCTTCTCCATTAATTTCTAGAGGGTTTTGCAGGATACTCTGGTTAATCTGGGCTGGAAGTTGTTCTCCGTCAGGACTTGAATTATTTCTGTCCAAGCTCTTCTTGAGTTGATGGTCTGTGTTGAGAAATCTGCCATGATTTTGATGGGTTTTCCTTTATAGGTGATCTGTTTCTTTTCTCTGATGGCTTTTAATATTATGTTCTTATATTGAATTTTTGGGATCTTGATTATTATGTGTCTGGGTATAGCTCTGTTTTGGTTGTAGGTGGCTGGAGTTTGGTATGCTTCATATGTCTGCATATCATTTCCTTTTTCTATGTTTGGGAAGTTTTCCTTAATAACTTCTGTGAATAGCCTTTGCAATTCCTGTTTTGATTCCTGCTTCTTAATTCACATGCTTTATTCTTAAGTTATAGATCCTCTTGTTATCTTCCAGCCTTTGTATTGTTACTGCCTGCTCCCTTGTTATTTTTAAGAGATCTTCCCTTTCATGACCACACATTGCAAGCCTGTGTTCAATTTTTGATAGTCTATCTTTAGTTTCTTTCAAGGAGTTTTGCCAACTTTCTGTGGAGTCTATAGTTTCCTGGTAATCTCTTTGAATCTGCTTCATGAATTCTAGGCTTGTTTTAAAATATTCTTCATTGAATGTTTCTCTCCTTTTATGTTCCTCCATTCTACTCTCTGTGTCTTCTTGAGAGGTTCTTAGCCTTTCTTTTATTAGTCTACTTATCTCTTGTTTAATTTGAATGAATATTTCAGTTTTGATCTCATTTACGAGGTCCTGAATATATCTCTTTATGTCCACTGATGCTGTGTTTGATGTTGTGTATTTGCTGCCCTCCATCTCTTTTATATTTACCTCTCCTGGGTCAATATTCTCAGGGTTGGGGGCTGGGGGCTTTTTCTTATTTCTCTCTCTCATCCTGTTTTTGGTTCCTTCCATACAAGTGTATAGTGTAATTCCCAGCCCCTTTTCTTGTTAGTTAGGGTTCTTCTGGAGCACATAGGCCAGGGGCTTCTGCCCTCTGCAGTCCACTATCAGAGACTGAAGTGCACCCAAAGGCAGTGTATGCTGGCTCCTTCCCTCTGAGTCAATCAATCTTTGTTGGCCTTCACTGCATCAGTATGCACTGTGCTCAAGGAATTGATTTGTGATGACCCACTGTTTGCCAGCCAGGGACACAGCCAAGTCCAAGCAGATCCCACCAATCTGCTCCATGAGGGGAGCAACCAACTGAAGCCATTTCCTTAGAGATAGGACAGTTCTGACCACCTCCAACATGTTGTCTAGTTGGTTGCCCCTTTCCCATGGGGGGGTCTTATTCCCATCACTCACCACGTGTTGATGCCAATCCCTGAGAACTGCTGGTCTCCCAGACCTCTGACCTCAGCGTGGCTGCAGCATGACTTCATGGTGCCTCTGGGTGGGTCATGTGTAGGGCCAGTTCCAGGTGAGTTATGCGCAGGGCTGTACAGCTTCATGCTCGGGGCTGCTCAAGCCAGTTGAATCGGCGCAGGTTAGGTCACTCAGGTTGATTTGGGCAAGAATTCAGGCGGCTCAGCAAGAGCGCCATATTCACTGATCTTAGCTTCTCTAATGGTAGCCCTGTGACCTCATATTTGAGTCATTTCTTTGACTTCAGTTTCTTCCTGGGTTGAGAGAATCTATCTCCCTCTGTTTGGGTCTCTCCAGAGTGTTCTATTCTGGCATTTGAGCTGTCTCTCTCAGAGAGGCTCCATATCCTACTACTTATAGGTCCACCATCTTTTCCCAAAAGTATTGGGTCTGAAATTTTCAGCACTTTGCATACCTCAGACTTCCCGGGCAGTAATTATATATAATGATCATATCTCAAGGCACTGGCTACAGAGACATGGCAAAAGGTAACTTGTCAGTGGCCAAAACCACAGAGCCTTAACTGAGCTGAGTGATCCAGGTGATAGGTTGTCTTAGTTACTTTTTATTCATCACTGAGACAAAATACCTGATGCCCAAAGTTGGGAAAGAAGGTTTATTTCTTACAGTTTTTGGATGTTTCAGCCCATACTCAGTTGGCTCCAAGGCAGGGTAGCATGGCGGGGCCACAGTTCATGACAGCTACAAACAGCAAGCGGAAATCGCCAAGAGAGAGAGACACCCTGTCTTCCTGCCATTATATCACATCCTGGATCCACACCCTAGGAGGGTGTAGCACTGACACCACCAATATAAGTGCTAGACAATGAATCAATCACAAATGCACAATGCAAACACATGAGGCCTGGGGGCCACCGACATAACCATGATATAGGTTATGTAAGTGGATTGTATTATAGATATGATGTCATGCAAGTGTCTGTAGTCTTCCTCTCAAAATGACTGAACACTTGCTTAGTCATCAGAATAATCCTTAAACATATCCCAGGAGGGAAATATTCTGCAAAGTTTTGATATAGGAGAAACATAACTTCTGACATGTTAGATTGTGAAAGTGCTGAGTTTGTGCCCCCAGAGACTGAAGAATGATTCTAAAGAACAGTGCAGGCATGTAGGGCTGGACATTTTATCTTGAAGGCTGGTCTTCTTTTAGTGAATCTCCAGTGATAATTCTGATGCTTTTATTTTTTCTGTTCACCTTCTTGAGAGCCAGGACTTCTCTGACTGTATATTAATTTCTATCCAAATTATCTGCCTATAATAGTTTTTCACCAGTCATCATGAAAATTTTCAAGGTCAAAAAAAAAAAACCAGGTAAAGTAAGAGAAACTGTTTTGTTCAAAGAAATCCAGGGAAATAAGGTTATTTAAATGTGATTACATTATTCTTTCATACAGCTACAGAATAACTCCTGTTTGTTTTCTCAGTAAAATGACCTGATGCCACCTCACCAGGTATATCACATTTGCTTTGATAAATATTCCAACTTAAACCTTTCTCTGCATTTGATATTGTGCTAACTCTTTTAAGGGGTAATTGTGCTTCAAGTCATCCTAGATGCTGAGGTAAACTGGAAAATAAAAAAGACTAAAATGTGTATATTTCTTTGTGAGTACACACACTACAGTGTTACTAAAAGTCAAATTTTAACACCATAAATCAAACATTTGTTGTCTTCTAAAAGACATGGGGCAGGAGATTTAGGCAGAGTGTTTCCAGAATACACTTAAAGTATTCCAGAGATGTTTTGTTAATGGTAGTCAAGCATTTTTTGTTCTGCAGTGATAAAGTTAATAGCTAGATTCATTTCTGATGGGTTAGTTAGTGCAGAATAACTGTCGTTTGACTACCATCTGTTCATGTTGCCACCTGTGTGCAAACAGCTTCTGGGGAATCTTAAGAATGGGAAATGTCATAGTTTTAAAAAGAAACTACAAAATTATATTCTTCTAGTTTTGAAATTTATCCCCAGGTAGGAAATGTATGCATTGTTGACATGGCATAATAAACAAAGTATTGTGAAGTAGAGAAATAACACATCAAACATGGCTCTGTAGTTCTAAGGCTACTATTGATAGGTTATCACAAAAATAGAATTAACAATATGTGCTTGTAAGCCTCAGTGTTCTATTTAAAGTACAGATTTCTTTTTAGGAAGTTAAATGTACCGTTTTAACTAACAGTTTTAAGGGCTCATGTCCACACTGGAGTGTGTGTGTGTGTGTGTGTGTGTGTATGAGTGTGTTAAAAGAAACTTGGATTTCATGAATGTCAAAAAAGACCACTAAAATCAAATTCTTCTAGAGCATATTATTAAAAATAAAACACAGTAAAACACAGAGAAATATAAGAATATTAGAATTAAAGTATTTAAACACACACCACATTTTCCAGACCATATTTTAATGTTGGAAATCCACTTAAAATAAAAACTACAATCAGAAATAATTTTCCAAGCCAAACCAACTGTTTCTTGCAAATTGTTACTTGCTTACAAGAATACTTTTAATTTTTCTTTAGTTTTTGTTTGTTAGGAAATACAGTATTCATTAGCTTTGTCAAACAGAAACAATTAATAAGCACATCCTCAAAGAATACAGTTAAGGATATTTGCCCTCTGTGGTTTGATCCATATCTAAACACATTTGACATAAATATCCTTACTTATTAAACACTGTTTTTAAACCCTTTAATTCTAAAGTGTCTTCTTTTTCATTTCATTTTCGTGTCCATTGGTTTTCTTTTTCACATTATTCATTTTCCATGTATATTAAAATCATTCTGTCTTATCTCCATTAATATTTGTTCAGATGATGATTTTATGTTTGTGGGTTGTTTTTATATTTTTACATTCAAATTTCAAAAAATGCTCTGTTAATTACTAAATGGTAAAGAAATTTCTATTCCTATTCAATAATAAAGAAAATGAATTTTTTTGTTGAATTTCTACTTAAACATTGCAACATTAATCAAGATATTTAATGAAAGAGATATTCAAATGCATCTGGAATATTAAAATATTTAACAGTAAAATACACATTTAAACTAATTAATAAATTAATGAATCATCTCAAAATACAGACTTATACTAAATCCCATGCATCCCATTGATTTCCTTTATCATCTCCGATGACGCTGTCTTGTCTGACTCCTGGTCCTGAATTGATTCAACATCTTTTCCTTTCATGGTCATTTCAGCTTCGAGGAAGAGCCTGAAGTCTCCCAGAGCTCGGTCCCATGAATAACGTTCATGAAGAGAGACCGTGATTGTTTTCAGAGCGTTCACTTGTGATGGGTAGCTGTGCAGCAGTGATCAGCACACTTTTCTTCACACCATGCAAAGTGGATTCACAGAACTGCTTCAGAAAGTTGCCAGAGTGATGAGAAATGTGTTTTAACTGAAGGGGAGTGTTTTGACAAGGGTTTATGGCAATGTGTATTCTCTTTACTGAAATACATTTTTAAAAATGTAAACATTCCTTGTGTAGTCTGATCACCCTTTGTGTGTAGAGTAATTTAAGTTGTTTCCCTTCCCTTCTAGATCAAGAGAAGTTGAGGTCTCATACTAGGCTTAATTGGTTTTTCCATACATGTATACATAGTCTCTGTCTCCATTTTATTCAGCTTAACAGAATGTAAAAAAGTGGCAAATTGAAAAAATTCCTACAAATATTTTACACAAAATATTTTATAACTCATATTAACTATAATGTAATTCAATATAATATCATAGTATAAAATACATTTGCAATACTTTATTGTTATTCCTTATTCAATTTATTATTTTCCTTTGTACTTACAATTTTATGTATTTACCACTCTATCCCTGCTACTCTATTCAATTTTTTTCACTTTACTATTTTCAAATATCCAAATGTTATCCTATCTTTTAAAGTGTTATAAAGAATAGAATTCTGGCAGCATACAGTCTAGCCATGTCTATGCAACTAATATTTTACCAAAATAATTCTTCCTTAGAAGGACATTAGAAAATTCTCAGAATAAATGATGCACTAATGGGATTAATTATGATGTGATATACATGTACATATATATTTCTACACACATAAATATGCACATATTTTATAAAATATGTGTGTATATTTGAGTTGTAAGAATTTAAGCGTGCATGAAGATTGTGAAATGCAGGAAAAGAAAAGGCTTAATCAGAAAAGAGAAGTTTTGAGAGTAAACATCTGCTATTAATTTAAAAATCATACATAATGTTGCAATATAACCAGAAATTCCTCAAAGTAATATAAATTGTACTACTCATACAAAATCTGTGCATATTTTGACAGATATGACCATATTGTAAATCACAAAGTTGATTTTTTTCTCCTTTATTTCAACCCTAGAGATAAAGAAATAGTTTCAAAAACAATAGGAAAAGCACCTAGCAAATGCAGAATAGGGCACTGTGGAACTTGAAGAGATCTTGAGGCTCTAACTTGCTGCTCCATTGGAATTTTTTTGATTGTATCTATGGATTAAGAGTCAGAGAGAAAGCAGTATTGAGATTATTTATGTTTTTAAATTTTGTGACCATGGTTCATTGTAGTATTATGCACATATATCATGAGATAGCATGCTGTAAAATATAATGTACAAGGTAGCTATTCTTTAATTTTCTTTTCTCCACAAGTATTAACACATTCATTTCTAATAAGCATTTCAAATATGCAAATTTCAAATTGTCTTTAAAGGGTGTATGTGTAATGTTAAATATGTGTCTTGTAAAGTCTTCAACACTCTTTTAACCTAAAATCATGTTTTCAACTGTATTACCTCTTCTTGATATAGAAGGGTTTTTTGTTTGTTTTGTTTTGTTTGTTTGTTTGTTTGTTTGTTTGTTTTAGGCGAGGTCTCACTGTATAGTGCAGGCTGGTTTTGAACTCACTTATATAGCTCAGGCTGGCCTTGAACTCAGGGTGAGCTCCACCTTCTGTGTCCTGAATGCTGGGCTGTAAGTATGCCACACCATGCCCAGTGCGAAGGCTTTTAAAACTGAATGTTGTTTTTATTTTTAACTGAATTTTGCCTTTTAGTGAGACTTATTTTCTATTCCAAACTCATAATTTCTAGTGTAGTGAAAAATTACATTATCATGAAGAGGATAAAGTTAGCATGTCTTCTACTACAAAATTACTAAACATTCTTTAAATATTTAATAAAAATTTTGTCAGGAATATAGCTCAGCAGCACCACACCTGCCTGGCAAGCATAGAGCCCTGAGTTTGATTTCCAGTTTCAAAATAAAAATTTTAACAACTTTTAAACTGAAGAAATGTGAACCTTTGAGTAAAGGATATAAAATAACAGTCAGCATCCCACAAGAAATAAGTTCTGTTACTTTATTGTGAAGTAGAAGATTGTAACAGATGATGTACTTTCTTCTCCTGGTAACTCTGAGGGGAAGTTTGTGAAGCTCATGGCTTTTAGTGATTTTTACTTTTCTCATTCAGAAATGTAACACTGGAATATAATGAATATAAATTTAGAGAAGGTGGAATATTTTTGTGTATTATTTTCTCTTGCCTTTACTGCGAAAGACCACTTAAAGGATGATATTAATATGACCATTTTTCAACATCATAGATTTTTCCTCAATTACAAAAATATCTCTCAATGCGTGGACAAATAAATTGTCTTAGTAAGTTTATGATTAGAAAAATTCTGGGAACAGAAAATTTTGATACCATTCTTATAAAATTTAAAGATTACAGCTTTAAATCGCAGTCCTAGAGTCGAAAACATGATGTTCTCTCAGAGACCACATAGCTCACAGGGTAATGGGCGAAGCAGTAAGCTATCTATGAGAAAATTTTTTTATATTACTAGTATCTTGCTCCACTAAATTATTATGCTTGATTTGCTGTAAGTTTGCCAATGAACAAGAAAATACTTGAGAGATGGTTATGATTTTAGATCTAATAAAATTTATGTGAAAACCTTGCTCTGAATCAGATTTAGTCTGTGATATAATTTGTTTGAATGACATAGGCAATTAAATTGAGGTGTAATTACTCAGCCAATCAAACAAAGCATGCCCCTAATCCTGGTGTAGTGACTATTTTGGGCAGGCACTCAGGAAGAATTCATGCCTATATTCAGTGTCAAAAGTCGATTTTGACAGTAATTGTCAAAATCTTAACTCAAATATCTACCAACATGGGAAGGAAAAGACATTGTCTTATAGTCACACAATGGCATATAATTAAGCAATAGAGAAAAAAAACCTTCAGAGTCACACTATGTAAATACTCTTACATGTTATGTAGATGTGCCTCTAAATCTTCATGTGCATGTGAGTGGGGTTTGGGGAGGTGATTGGATCGTGAGGGCTGGGTAACCATCATGGGTTAGCCTGCTGATGAGTTCCAGCTGACTAGCAGCTAGGAGGCAGGAGTTGGGGCATGAGGGCTGTGGCCTAGAAGGGTTTATCTCCTTCATGCTCTTCCCTTCACATCCTCTCTGCTTCCAGCCTGACATTGCACGAGCTCCTCTCCCCTGTCATGCCATTCTGATGTGGTTCCAGCAAATGTCAACTTAATCCTCAATAAAGGGTGAACCCAAATAATCTCCTGGCTTAATTTGTGGGTATCCGTTATTGTGCCTCAGAAATGAGAAAAATAACTTATACATTTAATTATCAGGTAACTATGCAGCTATGAAATAGAATAGAATGCTAATTCTATTTGAAGGTTACAAAAGATGAACACGTGGTGGAAGGAGAAGAGAAAACTGCATCTCTGGAAAGACAGGCCAAGATTGCTCTGTGTAGGTGCTGAGGTTGTTCTGTATTTTGACCTAGGTGCTTTAAACACACACAGACACTCCCCAGTGTGAAGCACACTTAGTGACCTAATATCACACAAGAGAAAACTGAGACTTTAAGGGTTTCTGTAATTACCTGTGGTCTACAGAAAGCCAGGAAGTGGCAGCATAGGGTAATGTGGTTTTTAATATTAAGAAATATTTGAAAATGCTATTTTAAAAATTCAGATTGTTTAATCTTTTGAAACAGTCAAATTATTTTAATTCTCCATTCCTAATTTAAAATTAAAATTGCAATTGTGTCAACAGTGCAGTAAGTGAATGACATCCTCCTGCAATACCAGCGTGTTATAGCAGGGCAAGCTCTTTCGAAAGGTTTGCCCCACTCTGTGGGATCTGAGAAATATTTAGCTAGTAGAGTGTTTTTGGCAGATGAAAGAAAATTAAGAAAATTTTGCTATTAAAAGTAAATTTTTCTATTTTGGATTTTCACTGTGTTAAACAACTGAACACTATAAAATTTAAATATTACATTTCTGAGGTTAATTGAACTAATTTCTACATGACCTTGCCACATGTACTTTTTTCGTGAGTCACATTCAACTAGGAT
The DNA here is from genome assembly GCA_004027295.1 of Dolichotis patagonum. Taxonomy (NCBI): domain Eukaryota; kingdom Metazoa; phylum Chordata; class Mammalia; order Rodentia; family Caviidae; genus Dolichotis; species Dolichotis patagonum. The sequence continues at coordinate 50,634 of PVJX010006992.1, forward strand.
TCACATTCAAACTGATTTTAGCCAATTTCTACAGTAGCCTATTTTAAAATCACTCTAAATATGTTTTTATTTCTGTGCTTAAGTGTACTATATTTCACAAAGGAACATATTTTAACTTCTATATTTATAGCACATCATGAAAAGTAAATGGGTAGAATTTTAAGATCCATATTCTTGAGTATGAATATTGTACATAACTTTATCTTATAATCAGTGTGATGTTACCTAACGCCCAGAGCTTTGTTAGGAGATCATGCACTCATTGCATTGCACACCAAGACCAGATATTTTATTCTACTTGGGCTTTCAAAATAAAGTACATTGGCTGGATGACTTAAAAAGCAAGAAGTTATGTTTTCAGAAGTCTAGAGGCTAGACATCCAAGATCAAAGTGCCAGCATGTTGACTATTTGGTGAAGACACTTTTGCTAACTTCTAAATGGCCTTTTCTTTGTGTGCTCACTGTGTGAACGAGACACAAAGAGAGACAGAGAGACAGAGACAAAGATAGAGTCAAAAGGAGGAAAGGGAAAACATAGAAGAGGAGAAGAGGGGAGAAGAGAGGAGAGGGAATGGGGCAGGGGAACCCTGCATGCAACCCACCCAGAGGCATCGTGAATTCGCATTGCAGCCACACTGAGGTCAGAGGTTGGGGAGTGCAGCAGTTCTTGGGGACTGGCATCAACACGCAGTATGTGATGGGAATGGGAACCTCCCGTGGGGAAGGGGCAACCAATTAGATGACATATTGGAGTTGGGCAGGAGAGTTCAGGCTCTGTAAGGCAGCAGCTTCAGTTGGTTGTTCCTCTCACAGAGCGGATTGGTGGGATGTGCTTGGACTGGGCTGGGACACAGTGGGTTGTCACAAATCAATTGGATCCCTGAGGGTGGTGCACACTGATGCAGTGAAGGGCTGTGAAGGTCGACTGGCCCGGAGTGGAGGAGCCAGTGTATACTACTCTTGCTTGCACTTCACTCTCTGATAGCAAATGGTAGAGGGCAGTAGCCCCTAGCCTACGTGCTCCAGAAGAACCCTAACCAACAAGAAAAGGGGCTGGGAATTACACTATACACTTGTGTGGAGGGAACCAAAAACATGATGAGAGAGAGAAATAAGAAAAAGCCCCCAGCCCCCAACCCTGAGAATATTGACCCAGGAGAGGTAAATATAAAAGAGATGGAGGGCAGCAAATATACCACATCAAACACAGCATCAGTGGACATAAAGAGATATCTTCAGGACCTCGTAAATGAGATCAAAACTGAAATATTAATTCAAGTTAAACAAGAGATAAGTAGATTAATAAAAGAAAGGCTGGGCACCTCTCAAGAAGACACCAACAGAAGAATGGAGGAACATAAAAGGAGAGAAACATTCAATGAAGATTATAAAAAAAACCCTAGAATTCATGAAGCAGATTCAAAGAGATTACCAGCAAACTAAAGACTCCATAGCAAGTTGGAAAAACTGCTTGAAAGAAACCAAACATAGACTATCAAAAATTGCACACAGGCTTGCAATGTGTGATCATGAAAGGGAAGATCTCTTAAAAATAACAAGGGAGCAGGCAGTAACCATACAAAGGTTAGAGGACGACAAGAGGATCTATAACTTAAGAATAAAGCATGTGAATGAAGAAGCAGGAGTCAAAACAGAAGAATTGCAAAGGCTATTCACAGAAGTTATTAAGAAAAACTTCCCAAACATAGAAAAAGGAAATGATATGCAGATGTATGAAGCATACAGAACTCCAGCCACCTACAACCAAAACAGAGCTACACCTAGACACATAATAATCAAGATCCCAAAAATTCAATATAAGAACAGAATATCAAAAGCCATCAGAGAAAAGAAACAGATCACCTATAAAGGAAAACCCATCAAAATCATGGCAGGCTTCTTGACACAGACCATCAAGTCAAGAAGAGCTTGGAGTGAAATAATTCAAGTCCTGAAGGAGAACAACCTCCAGCCCAGATTGATGTATCCTGCAAAACACTCTCTAGAAATTAATGGAGAAAAAGATGCTTCCATGACAAAGAGGAACTGGGAGAATTTGTGACCACCAGTCCAACCCTACAAGAAATAGTGAAGGACACTTTAGAGAGAGATAAAAAGAATACGAGCATTTCAGGAACAGTGGCAGAGAGGCCTCAGTGAATGTAGCAGACAGTGGAGTGGAAGAGAAAAATAGACAACCAATGGCAGAAAAATAGAATAGCAGAAATGAGGCAGAGAAGATTGGTTTTAATTTCTAGTATAGAGGACCTCAAAATACTAACAGAGAGAAACACAGGCAGAGTAGATCAGGAGATAGGGTCCGTTGAGATGTTCTATATAAAGAGGCAGTGTGACCCAAAATAAGCAGTGCACCCTATGGGAGTAAAAGGGGAGGAATTGTCTAAAAAAAGGAGGCAGAGGATATTGTTGATTGGGTAACAAGATTTAAAATCTACATTATTCTCATACTCGGCTTGGATGGATTATATGCTGTTCCAGTTTTTCTACTTACACTAGACTTGAGGACAAGGTCAGTTATCCCCAAAATAAGAGGACATATTATGGTAATCATCTTTAATTTCCTATCAATTTAGCCAGAAGCCTTATATAAGGTATACTGTCTTATTATGACTGATCTTATTTGAATCTGGTTTGTTAGATTGCTGTTTTGTATTGACTGATTTTATTCAAATCTGTTATGATTGATAGCATCAAGTCTAAGGGTATAGGCAACTGCACTGAAGATGACAAGATTCACTAGGATACCCACTCTGGTTTGATTGTTACCTGCTTTTGAAGTCTTATAATGTCTCCAATGCTTTTTTTTATTAATGTTGTTATATACTGCTGAGACATCATGGTAACCATTGTATATCACCTTGTATTGTGGTTTTATATGAATTTTTGCTTCATGCTTTTCTAGGAATTGTTTTGTTTTGTCTTGCTTTGCTTTGTTTTCCCTCTAATACAGAAAGTATAGATATACATGTAGAAACTCATGCATGTGTATAGCTTATAAACATTTTATGAGAACCAACTATATAACATATGATGAAATGAATAAGTACTTTGAAGAAAAGAGATACTACAGTACCCAGTGCTGATTCTGTAATGTCACTATGTGAAATCCAGCACTACTATCATTTTTTTTCAAAGTGGATTTAGCTTGTTTTGTTTTGTTTAAGTTAAACACACATGAGGGTATAGACAGCTGGTTTGAAGAGAATGAGAGACACTATGACAGCCATTCTTGGCTTCCCTATTTTCTGGTCTTGAAGTCCTGAAATGCCCTCCTTGTCCTGCTTAGATCAGTTCCATACTATGTTGTTTCATGGGAATTCCCTGTATGTGACAATATGGACAACTATTTAGAAGAAAACAAGAGTCAGTATGATAGAGAGTGAATATATCTGATTGTCTAGCTTTGAAATTTATTTCTCTTACATTGCTTTATTGTGACCCACTTTGTTCTGATTTGATGTGTTTAATTTTACCCATTTGATATAATGGCATATATGTTTGAGGGGGTAAGATGGATGACAATATTGCTGTTTTTGTCAGATCGTGGAGCAGAGCTGTTAACTGTGTCACTGTTTCAATGTCCACTTTGCATGTTTTAATTTTGTAATTTGAACAACTATTTCCAAATGTCCAATATGTAATTTGTCAAGTAATGATTTCTTAGTGTTTTGTTTGTTTGTTTGTTTGTTTGTTTTTTGGTTCTTTTCCTTTTTTCCTAGCTACCATTTATTTTGTTTGTTTTTTTTCTCTTTAAATAAAATTTTAAAAATTTGAAATTTAGTTTAGGAAATGGTATATGATGAAGTTGTTAAGGTTAATTGGATTGCTACAAAAGTCACCACAAAAAGAGAAAAGTATTAAAAAATATTAGAAACCAAAATGAAGTCAGAAAATGGCAGAATAAGAACATTTTATATGCCAATGTGGTTTTCAACTAACCTTTAGATATATCTATATTTTAAAATTATTTTTCTCCACTTTTCCAGTTAAGTATTATCACCAAAATAGTGCAGCATAAGCAAAAAATGTCTCATAGACTTTCTGTAGCTTTCTTAAAGTCTGTGAAGTGAAAGTTTTACTTTTATTTGTATTATCCATCTTATTTATTCAACAATTCTCAGTGCTATTGAAAAGAAACACAGGAAATGACTTGTACTTTTTTTTGTTTAGTATTTATCCAGGTACACAAATGGTAACATTACTCAACTAGAGCTAAAAATCTTGTGTAACATTGTTCACAGTATCCTTAATGGTAATACCTGAGGTCTCATGCATTCACTTGTGTGCATTTTTAACTTTTACTATCTTGCACATATTTCTGTTTTAAATATCCTTCTAGTCTTTTGGGGCTCATAACTTTTTACTAGTCTACTCTTGTTAAATGTCTTCAATTGTGAATACTTTCTTTGATTAATTTTGAATATGTGTTAGGATACTTGTTTTCAGGAATGAAAAGCCAGATGTCAGTTCAGTAATAATTTCAATTCAGTAATAATTTCCTCAATTCAGTAATAATTTCCAGCAATATATGCTACATTTTACCTAAGAACTCTATATTTTTCCTGTCTCCGGCTTGCTAGAACTCCTTACTAAAACAAAAATAATCTGCATTCCAGTGTCAAGGTTTTTTACTAGAGAAACAGAACTCTTCCAGATTCTAACTTGGTACAGAATGGAGTCAAATAATCTCCCTTGGCAGAAGAGAGGAACTTCAGATGGTGAGGGATTCTGGGGTACAGAGTGACCTGGTTCTTTGTTTTCCAAATGATAAAGATTTGTATGTTATAGTTCTTAGTCCAATTGCTTCAAAATTTGAAAACGTTGCTACTATCAATTTTCTTTTTTTCCCTGTATATTTGGGAAGATGCCTTAAAATGTTTTCTTATTATTTTGCAGTTCAAAACTGAATGTGTGCTGAGTTTGACAATTTTTACCCACTTAATTCTTTATAAATGTAAAACTATCACATTTGACATTGCTGTGCAACCTGAGTGTGAGTGTGTAAAACTGAAGTTAATGTATAAACTTAGGCTTAGGATAGGCTTAACATGAAATTCAGTTAATTCAAAGAAGTTTATTAGTTATCACAACTGGAATTTCACCTGGAATTTGAATAATGATTAAAATACCCATCACATCTGGATTAGTACTTTTCAGTTCTTCACATTCAGATTATTTGTGGCACTCATAGCCACTACTGAGAAGGTTTCTTGGGGCAAAATTTTATTTTCTATCACCTGTATGTGTGCACAAATAAGTATAGTTTAAGATTTTTATCTTTTAACCTTATTATGTTTGATAAATGATCCCAAATTCATGTCACCTGGTATACATACACTGTCTGCTACTTATTATGTCTAATAAAAATTTAGATATTATTGCTGTGAACAAATTTTTTAAAGATATTAACTCAAAACAGCAGTTGCCCTTTATGAAACTGAGTGTTTCTGACCTAATCTACTACCTCCTTTAAATGTGAATCTGGAGGAAGAGGAAGGGAATTCAGAGTCAAACACAAAAAGCATTTCATGTGCCCATGTTGGATGGAGGACATGTCAGAAAACATAGCAAGGAATTCAAGTTGCCTGGAGGCCATGTCCAGCCCTGGATGGCAGCAAGGAAACATATCTGTCCAGCACCACTGAAGAATTTAATTCTGCCAATAATAAGAAAAGCATGGAAGCAGAGTTTTGTCCGGAGCTAGTGGTGGGAATTTGCTCCCACTAGCATCTTGACTTCCAGCTTGTGATAACCTGAGACAACTGATGCTGTATCCAGCACTACAAAGTGGAATTTTAAGAGAGATGTTTTTCTTGCTTTGAATACTTTTTCCATTTTGCATTTTTATCAAAATAAATAATCCCCTTTGATTGGGTCAGTGGAGAAAAAAGGAACGTGGGTACAGGGGTCTGAGTGACAGTGCAGTCTGTAACAGTGTTGGCTTCCGACCTATGGACGTGTGAACAAATTGTATGGGAACTGACTTAATTTGGTAAATCAATGGAAACTTGTGATGAAGTTGTATCAGTATACTGTTTGCTTGGGGATTTTATTTGTATTTATCTTCCCAATATTCCCTGTGGACTTTAATTTGAAGGACTGTATATTTCTGAAGTGAAGGAATCTAATTAGCTAGAATTTTCTAACTATGGGTTAATTATTTCTCTGTTTTCTAATCATGGAGTATTTATTAGATATGAATGTTCCTTAATTTGTACTTCACAGATCTATCTCTTTATATTCTTCAACTGGTACTACATTGTTTAAAAAAAAACTCATTTCATTTGGGTTTCAGTTTACAATTGACCCTTGCTGAATGTACTTATAGTTAGTTACACGTAATATATAAGCATTTATGATTACTTTCCCCCTTAATTTGCCTTTTGTCATCTCATAAGTATGCTTATAATTTATTTTTTCCTTCACTGAGATGATGCTATTTTTATGCATCATTTTATTTTTATGGATTGACCCAGGGTCTTTGCATTGAGCTGTACACTCAGAATCCCAACACTTTTTTTGTTGTTTTATTAGTTTTTTTTTATTTAGAGACATGCTGGGTTTGTACTTTCAGTCTTTCTTCTGCATCTTCTGCATTAGTTTTTTATTTAGAGACATGCTGGGTTTGTACTTTCAGTCTTTCTTCTGCATTCCAGAGTGCTGAAATGATAGGCACATACCTGACTGTTACTGATTTCTTTATTATTGTAAACCCAAATATTGAGTTCAGTTGTCCAAATATTGTAGTCCTCTTTCTAGTTTTCCTCACAATCTAAAAAGTTATATTTGTAATCCCATTGAGACTTCATTGGAATCCCAGCAAGTTAATTCCAATCTACCACCACCAAAGTTACCCACGGCAGAAATAAAAACACCAAGACATAGTCCAGGTGAAGGGCAGCCAAAGGGTCCCAAATCCAGTCCTCATGAGGATATGTGGACAAAGGCCTTGATCCGAGGCCTCTCCTGGAATTTATTATCTTGTGAAGAAGGGGGGTGGTGGCTCCGGGGTGGTGACAGTGAGGATGGAAGGAATTACCTGAGTAACTGGAGCTGGCTGGCCAAGTGCAAGATTGGCATATTTGTAAATTTCTGAGATAAAGATATGTAGAAGGATCAATTTACATAATCCAATTTAGTAGCAATGGAATTGTTTTGAGGGGCTATTGCTTTGGTTCTGATATGCAAATTCTTGTGCCCTGGGGAGTCATAGCCTCTTATCTTGAGGCTGGTACTCAGTTGACATTCCGGAGAAATTTGCTTTAACATCTACAGTGCTCCTATCCTGTATTTATCTGTATCGCATGGAGAACACTACAGGAGGAAACAGAACTGTCTGTGGCCACAGAGATTGCATGTTAGCACCTCGGCTAGGTTTATTTGCAATGCTTAGAGCCAATTGAAGAGAGAAGGAAGTACCCTGGCCAGCTTTTTACATCAGTATAAGGAAATATGTCTCCAAATAATCAAAGTCACAGTAATTGTTTTGAATTCAAAGGGAGTCACTTGAGTTGTCCCCCACATTTATCATTGGGGATTAAAACTTCATTTGGAACCATAAGAGACCTAGAATAGCAAAAGCATTCTGGGCAACAAAGGCAAGGCAGGAGGCATCACAATTCTTGACTTCATACTATACTACAAAGCTTCCATGATAAAATCAGCATATTACTGGTGATAAACAGATCTGAGGATCAATGGAACAGATTAGAAGATGCAGACACAACTACCAAAACACTCATCCACCTGCTATTTGGCTAAGGAACCAAACATGCTCACTAGAAGAAAGATAGCCTTTTTAATATATAGTGATGGAAAAACTGGCTCTCTACATACTCGAGACTAAAACCAGACCATGTCTATCACTATGTAATAAACTTAAATTAAAATGCATAAAGGATCTAAATATTAAACCAGAAACATTCAATCTACTGGAAGAGAAAGTAGGTAGAAATCTTAAAGACAAAGGTGTGGGCAAAGAGTTCATGAAGAAAACCCAAACAACATGGGAAACTCTTCAAATAATCAACAACTGGGATCTAATCTTATTAAAAAGTTTTGTACAGTATAAGAAATCACCAAAACAGTGAAAAAAAACCCATAGAGTTGGAAAAATTTTAGTCAATTGTCTATCAAAGGACTTATATCTAGAACATATAAATCATAGGAAAGTATCAGACCTCCCAAATTCAAAGACCTATTCTAAAAATAGGCATCTGAGGTGAATACACAATTCTCAGATGAATAAATAAAAAGATCCAATAAATATATGAAAAAATTGCAACATCATTGGTGATTTGAGAAATACAAATTAAAACAAATTTGAGATTATATCTTACCTCAGAAAAAATGACCATCATCAAGAAATAAACCAATCACAAATGCTGGAAGGGCTACGGGGAACAAGAAACACTTCTCCACTCTTGGTGGGAGTGTAGACTGGTGCAACTACTGTGGGAACAAGTATGGAGATTCTTCAAAAAGCTAGGATTAGAGATTCCATTCAACCCAGTTTTTCCCCTTTTGGGTATTTTCTTAGAAGAATTAAAAACAGCAAACCACAGACATATATGTGCATGAATGTTTATAATAGCACAATTTGTAATAACTAAATCTTGCATACAATTCTAATGCCCATCAACCAGAGAATGGATAAAAAAGTATGTGGTATGTTTTATGCAGTGGAGTACTACTTACATATAACGTGTAAACTTGAGTTTTTATAGGTAAATGGTTGCAACTTGAGATCACACTCATAAGTGGAATAAATCAGACTCACATGTACCCATATCATTCTATGTGCCTAGTGTTAGAAGCTTAAGAATAAGACTCAAAATGTACAGTAGCTATTGTAAAATATGAAGAAACTGTTCAAATGGAAAAAAACTGGGATGGGGAAATGAAAAAAGAAGGAAGGGAAAGGATAAAACAGTATATACACTATATATAATGTATATATAACATAATATATGTAATATATATGACTACAAGACAGTTAAGATAGCTATACTACTAATTTCTATTAGTTCATTCAAAACAAAACTTGTGTTTATATTAGTTGATCATTTTTTCATGCCTATATCTTGTAATCTTAGCACCTACTTTGAAGATAACAATATGCCAGCTATTATCCACTGTTATTCTTATACTATCTTTTTAAAAAATTGTGTTACTTTTTTATTGATTTTTCTCTTTAAAATAAAAATAAATAAATAAATAAATAAATGATGTTCCCTTCAAGACTATTTCTTTGCATTTGTTTAGCAATAAATCATTTTGTTAGTTTAGTTTTGCAACATCTGTTATTTTGTTGTGTTTCCTTATTTTGATTCAAAATTTTATGTATAAGGTCAGTTTATTTTTTTGCCTTTGAAAGTTAATTTTTCACCTCTTCTATACTTTAACTTCTCTATATATGGGAGTACTATATTTTCTATCACATGGTATTTTATTCGAGAAGCTGGGAAAAAATTAGAAGTTTGACTCTAATCTATAGCAGAGAAGGCAGATCACTGCTAAGACATCTTGAGGCTTGATTTTGCAGTTTTGAACAAAGTCCATGGTTCTATAGACTGAGAGTGACTCTGTACTCCACCCACCAATTTATATTTTTTTACTCTGCCCTAGAATGTCTTAGTTCTTATTTGCCTATCTGTGCTTATTTGTCTACTTAGACCTTAAAGAAATGAGGCATATGTCTCAGATACTGCATAATCATTTTTGTGCTATGTCCAGTCAAAGGAGATGTTTATCTTTTTATGTGTGGGCCACTGTCTACTTTAATATAATTTAAAATGCTTTTTATTATTGTTTTATGGTTCAAATATGTTTCATATGAGTATGTAGCATAATCATTTTTGTTTTTATGATCCCAGAAATCTCTGCAGATAACAAAAAAAATAGAAAAAGAAGCATAAAGAAAAGTTTCTTCGGTTCTCAACTAATAGACCCTGCTTCCCATTGTGAAGAATTAGATGAACTTGAACTGTTACAGGTTTTCTGCTTCTTTTACTCTTATTCTAAGATATGTAAGAAAAAAAACACTGAAATGCTTACCATCTTAGGGAAAATACCATGATAGATATTTACTTTCTAGAAAATTCTGATGCTTCTGCAACAAAATTATTGCTTTATGAATTATGATAGTAGCTAGAATAATGTTACTTATTATTATATGTGGTACTCACTGAATATTCCATCATTACAATCACCCTGCTAAGTACATAGTATTCTAACTACCTTACAGAATAGCATTTGGGAAGAGTTTAAATTCTTTCCCCATGATCACAAAGCTAGAGTTTAAATCCTACCAGTTTCACTAACATAAATGCTGCCATGTTTATATGTACCTGTCACATTTTGTATGCTCACTTACTGTAAATGTTTTTTTTCCTTTTTTCAAAAAAGTCATTTAACAGAATCAAATTCTATCTTGGGTATAGCCATTATCAACTGCTTAGATGAAATGTTAGAAACTCCTGGTGGATATTGTTGTTTATCTTTTCTTGAATAAAATATTATGGATTATCATAGTATCATATATTGTAATAGTTTTGAAGATTAATAATCAGCTAATGTCCTAATATTGTCAACTTTTAGCATCATATCACTGAGTCAGGAAAGAAAAAGATACATCACAGAACATTGGGAAAACCTAAAATATATAAACAACTACTAGTATTATACTAGGTCTTCAAATAAACCCCTTACAGATATTATTTCATTTATTCTTTAATTACATTTTAACTAGAAAAAAGCTACCATTTTTGCTACTACATAAATAAGGAGCTTGGTTAATTAATGTGCAAAGTAACCACGTCACATTGTTACCTACGGTTAGGTCACATAACTTGTAAGTGGTGTATTTAGTAAGCAACTTTATGATTGTTAGGCTCATGCTTATATCATAAAAGGATAATGTTTCTAGGCCCTTCTGTGCTAATGACATTTGAAGTATTTAATTTTGAATATTTTATATGCGCGATGATATCTTGAGCATTTGCTTTAACATCATTAATGATAAATTCTAAATAATAGAAAAATTGACCCTTAATATTATGATTTCACATCAACAATTAAGACAAGAAATAATTGTCTCTAGTCCTTAACTACATATAACCCATGTGCTACATTCTTCTGAAGTTGCCAGTTTGTGTCATTTTTTTTCCCCATGGCACTCTGACCAGTACAGTTAATTATATTAATATTTTGTTTTTTCAGTTGTTGTTTGAGACAGAGACTCACTATATATTTCAGGCTGGTCTTGAGACTTACTATGTAGGCCAGGCTAATTTTGAATCTCACCAATCCTGCCTCAACCTCCTAAATGCTGGGATTTCAGGCCTATGCCACCACACCTGGCTAGTCACATTAATTTGAACCCACCTGAAAATAGTAATAGTTGCATAGAAGAAAGGGAGATGTATTTTATTAGATGAGCAAGGTTCTCAAGGGTTTAGGATTGAGAAACTTATGTACCTTAGATTGAAAACATTCTATTATTGCCATTTTTAGGTATCTGATATTTGAATGCTTAAACTTTATTTTTGAGGATTAAGGTCAAACATGTTTAAAAATATCCTTGACACTGGTTCTGGAATTTTGTGAATTTATAGTCTATCATTTTCTAAAGTTTATGGGAATTAAATGATCTTAAAATCTCCTTCTAGCTACAGTAAAACAAAATCACAATATATTTTGTTCACCAACTGTAGTTTGCAACAAAATTATCTCCCTGACTGCTGACTTACGTGGCATTCACTTTTTCCAGCTGTCAAAAAATAAAAGTTTAATAGACAACACTCAACTCTAACAAAATTCACTAGATATTATATGCTCAGATCGAAGCTTTTAAACCAAGAGATCTGTCATTTCATCAAATATTTCACTGAAGCAATTGATTATTGTTGTACAATTCAGCAGCCTTTAGGAACAGCATTACTTTAATCAGTGTCCAGTCATGGTTTATGTCTAACAGAAGACGATAACACAGATAATGTCAGTTGTATTTTAGGTTGCTAGCATTGCCAAAACAAAATAATAGACCAGATGGTTTAAGCAATAAAAATTTATTTTCTCATAAATCTGGAGTTCGGAAGCATGAGATGAAAAGGTCACAAAAGCTAGCATCTTCTAAGGCCACTGTCCTTGCCTTATAGATGGTTATGTGCTCTCTGTACAGTCATGTAGTCTTTCTTCTGCATGAATGTGTGGCCAAATATCAAAAACATAACACATTTAAACATCTGTTAACTCTGTTCGGGCACTCATTTGTTTTAACCTTGTTTGTATATTGTGATTTCTGTAAACTCAAATGCTGTGCATATGAACTTTCTCTTTCGACTTTCCCCATAAAGTATTATGTTCCATTTTATCCTAAAAAGAACCAGGCTTTTCAATAGTGTTTTCATTACCTTGTAGACTACCAGCATCAAAAAATACCTTCTTTTCCACTTATGAGTTTAGATATTGTATCTATGTGGGTTTTTTTTTCTGTGTCACTACTTCCAGATAATTAATTTCTGGAAAATCATCATTTAACTTTTGGGATTCATTTTACAACTGGTCTCTTACAACTTTATATATATCTATCATCTGAATTACTTTATCTACTATTTTCCTTCATCTAGAATAACTTCAATATTCATATGAATGAAGCTTCCATTATTGTGTATGTACATACGCATGTCAACAATAACAACAATAATAAATTATTCTTTTAGCTATCCTCTGTTTTTACTTTTCCTATTAAAATCCTTTTTGCATTTCTCTTACCTTAAGCTAGTTTGTATTCTACTCATCTGTTGTTCCACAATCTAGCATAAATATTATTTATGTTGGTTTTTGAATTGTAATAATTTTCATAATGTCAGCAATACCATTCAGTAATAACATCTATAGTTGAATAATACTATGGCTTTTTTTTAACCTAGTGTTACTTATTCTGCTTCCCTAAATGCCATTAACAGAGAAGATAAAAATTTGTTTCTCTAAGATATTCTGTTGCACACACAATGCATAGAACTTTCCTTAACTATTTTCAATGCCAGTTTTCATTTAAACAAGATATATGTAGGAAGTCATCACTAAAAATTCTACATCTAAACCAATCTAGCATATTATTTTCTACAAAAAACAAAGTTGAGAATGACTTTTAAATTTTTCAATATAATAGACTCAATATGTGCTTATTCTTCTACAATTAACAATTTTCTTTAACGAGATAGCAAGATAATCTTTTCTATCGACAGACTAGCCTCGAAGACAGCATGGCTTCTTTTTAAGGTCATTGCCTCTTAGTAAACTTTCAACATAAATATTGAAGGTCGGATTCTGGGATGCTATGCATTTTTCTAAGCCTCTGAGTTCTGTTAAGTTAAATCTTACATAACTCCTTACAAGTTATAATCAAATCAGTAATGTCACAAGTTCATAAGTACAGTAGCATAAGAAAATATGGAAAATATTTCATTTCTGTGAGTCATCATGATACATTTCAATTCATGAAATTATTAGTGGACAACTAATAAATATTTTTAGACTGAATATACAATAAGAGATTTACAGCATATGATGTTATAAAGAAAGCTAATTAAAAAGCTACAGAAATCATATTTTAAAATTAAAATACCACAAATATAAATTTAGTTTTTTAAAAGCTTATTTATTCACATAGTCAGAATACCTTCCATTCATAAGTCGAAACTATGAGATAGGTGTTGCTAACTCAATTTAACACATAAAGAATCTGAACTTTTAGAAAAGAAATAACAGTCTTGCTATATCTACATTGCAAACATGAAAAATCAAATGCTACCTCTTTTGATTATTCTTGTATATGCCACAAAATGTAAAACAAGTTCACGGGAATTCCTGTGTTCTGTGAAAACATAGAAGAAATGCTTTAGAAATTTAAATATTTCTTTTAAAAATTTTTCTATGGTGAAACTCAGTCCTGTCCTCCATTTTGCCGAGTTAAAATGACCTAATCTTTAACAATATTTAATATTCTGTTTTGTTTTGTTTTCTTTTTTAGAAATAATTTGCTTTCCTTTTTTCTACAAAGCTAAAAGTAGAACTGAAACTTTCTAAATAAAAGATGTGCAGTGTGTCGGACTGTAGATAGCTAGACTGGTTTTATTTAATAGGAGAATCAATCTTAGTTTTCTTTCCTTTTAAAGAGCTGCCTGTGAGAGTGGTTGGAAAGTGCTGGACTAAACACACTCAGGTTTCAAACCAGACTTTTTCAAAGCAGTGTCTTAAACTGCTGAGAAGCAATTTTGGTAAACATGGCACCGTAATGCTGCGCTCCTTGTTGGCTCAATACAGGAAAGATTCAAAGATTGAAAACAATCAATAGAAAGCAGCGGGCGAGTCAGCAGCTCCTGTTCATAGGGCAGTAAAAGCTCACATCAGTGAAGAAAATCCTGACAACAACCAAAGCAAAACTAAAACTGCAATTTAGCTCTCAGAGCACATGAGAACACATAATGGTCTGCTCAAATATCTTCAAACCCCACATATTTCTGGCTTATGGCTCTCAATGTTTAGGGACCATTTTTCATTTTCCCCACTGCCCCACCACTCACTTACACTTATAGATTATCTTCCAAGCTTGATCCACTTCACGTTGCCTCTACCACTTTCCAGAAAAATGAAAGTTTGCTAGTACAGTCTGACAAGCTAAAACATGGCTGAGCGCTCAGGTTTGGGGATGAGGGAGCGCTCATTTTTAGAAGGAAGATAGCTATCTTTAAACCTGCTATGAGCGAGATTCTGCAGTGAACGTTAACAGAATCTTATGTGACTGTGTATCATATTAGCAAAATCTAATGCAATGATACAAAAATACGGGGTTTTTTGCTATTCCTGTTATTAAATTGGTCTATTTAAGATTTGAACTTGTAATCTTTTTATGTGTGTGCTATTCTGGTCAACAGCAAAGTTTCTACTTTTCCTTCTAGTTTACGAGATTCAGACAAGGGAGATTCTGCAGAAGGAAACTGGGTACTGTCCTATACACTTTGTGTCACCGCTGGTAATCTTCACCATTTCCACATATACCAGGCATTAGCATTAGTCCAGTTTATAGATGAGAAAAAAATTTGGGAGGCTTATGGAAACTAGTGAATTTATCTAGCAAGCAGGAAAATAATGGTAACTATGTAATTGTGTGCTTGTGTGAATAAATATAACTAGGTTTCAGCTAAAAATTTCTTTTCTGCCTGAAAGTTTACGTGAGAACATGTATCTAGCCTTTTGAATTGTAGTTTTTTTATATTTGCAAGAAATATGATTTCTTCTTACATTTAAAGAAGAATATTATTTCTTGGTGTATATAATAAAAATTAATGTAAAGTTATTAAAATATATAATTACTAAAAAGATTCAAAATATGTCAAAATATTTTTAGCTACATTATTAAATTTATATTAAATTTTATCACTATTTCATGATTACATACAAATTGAAATATGATTCTAAAATACTAGAAATTTGCCATATAGATTCATAGTATTTTTATTCAACATTCTCCATATTTTGACTATTGAATTGTTTAAATATACTACTACTGTATGTGGTTCCTAAAATCATGAAAAAAATCAATTTGAAAATCTGAAAATTTGCTTTGCAATTTGAAGTCTCATCAGCTATTTCAGTGAATAACCTGTCCTTTAAGATGAATGGTGAAGCTTTAAACTTGGTCTCTACTACAATGTAGGCTGCAGCTTGGACTACTTTGTAGTAAGAGAAAAGCTACAAATTCTACTGGGAACACGGTGAGTGAACTTTTGTATTCATACTGTCATTGTATTACATCACATGATAGTAATTTTACAATATTACTATAATCATCAGAAACAGGCTTTTGAGTTTAAGTGCTAATCTAATATAAAATTATTAATAATTTTGATATTAATGACTAATAATATTAATCAATATTATGTTAGTATTAATATAATTTAATATACCCATAGTAATATTGAGAAATAATAATAATTGTCAGCTTAGCTGCTAAAATTTCTAATGCATTTTTTCAAGGGGATGTAAATACAAGTTGAAATCAGGTAGAATGAACTGTTTTAGACTGACTCTTCTATTGCCCAGGAGGAGAACATTTCCCTTTAAACCACTTATCTGCCATAGAATTTGTAAGGGTAGAAAACTGTTTTCCAAGAAGATGGTACTCTCTGCCATTCATTCTTACTTTATGTGACTGTGTTTGTTGCAGACAATCCCATGGAAAACATAATGGAAATTAGTCAGGATATTTCAGTAATTTAAGAAACAGATGGAGAATCAATACTTTAATAATTGCTTCTCAAAACATGAGATTTTTAAAATGTAGAAATTATTGCTTAGAAGTTCTCGGCTCATCAGATTTCAGGGTGTTTGTGTGTACACATTTATCCTATTGTACAATTTTTTTACTTGTACATGTGCATATATATAATGATTGCCTTTCCTGAGGGGAGTTGGTACATATATGTAACACTTCCTGTTCCTTTCTTTCATCTCCTAACTCTTCCTTCTGTCCTCCCTCTCTGCATCACTTGACTCCTTCTTTGAGAAAAATCTGTCTCCCTACATATGGTTATCTATCTTTTATTTCGCTCTTTATTTTTACTCTTATTCATGTAAGAGAAATCAGGCCATATTTAACCTTGTATTTTATTTCACTTAACATTATGGTCTCAAAGTACATTGTCTACAAATGACTCAAGTTTCCTCTTTTTATGGTAGAACAGTACTCCACTGTGTTAAATACATTTCCTTTATCCAGTTATTTGTTGATGGACATGTGGACCACTTCAGAGATATACTGATTATGAACTGTGCTGCTATAAACATTGATATGCGTGCATCACTCTAATATGATGCCTTAACTCTTTCAGGAAGATACCTAGAAGGGGAATTGGTTGGGTCAAATGAAACTAGTAGTATCATTCTTTTGAGGAATCTCCACACTGATTTCCTTAGTGGCTATA
The DNA here is from genome assembly GCA_004027295.1 of Dolichotis patagonum. NCBI lineage: Eukaryota > Metazoa > Chordata > Mammalia > Rodentia > Caviidae > Dolichotis > Dolichotis patagonum. Next base: position 67,644 of record PVJX010006992.1, read on the forward strand.
TTAGCTTACACGCCTACCAATTGTTTAGAAGCCTTACCTTTTCCCTGATACTTCTCCAGTATTTTTTAATTTATGATTTCTTGATGATGGCCATTCTACCCGTGGTCAGATGGAATATCCTTGCTGGTTTTATTTGCATTTCTCTAATGCTCAGTGATGCTGAACATTTATTTATGTATTTATTGCCCATTTTTGCTTCCATATAAAGTATTTATTCATTTCAGTTGCCCATTTTTAATTTGATCTTTTAAGAAGTTTAATTTTTAAAGTTCTTTTTATGTAACTTTTTGTTCTGAAAAATCAATGACAAAAATTATTTTTACTATTTTGTAGACTGCTTTCACTTTGTTTTTTTTTTACTGCATGGATCTTTTTTAATTTGATATGATTCCATTTGTTGATTTCCAATGCATCTGGGGTTCATTCAGAAAGTCGTTTCATATGCTTATTACTTCAAGAGTTCTGTTTTGCTGTCCAATAGATTAAATGATTCTCATTTAACTGTTATTTGATCATATTGATTTTAATTTAGTATACTGTGAGAGAGATAGGTCTAGATTCATTTTCCTGCATGTGTCTAGCCAATTTCCCCAATGCCATTTATTAAAGAAGCTGCCTTTCCTCCCGTGTGTGTTTTTGATCCCTTGATCAAAGATCAAATAGTTCAATGTAGTTGAGGTTGTTTCAACATTCTCTATGCTGTTCCATTGATCTTGAAGTCTGTTTTGAGCCAGTACTATGTTGTTTTTGTCACAATAGGTTTGTGATAGCACATAACTTCACATTTAGAATGGGGATCTTTCCAACTTTACTCTTTTAACCCAGGACTCCTTTTGCTATTCTGGATCTCTTCTGTTTCAATTAATTTTAGGATTCTTTTTTTCTGGAATAGTGTTCAAATATAAAAACACACAAGATATTTTATGTAAGACATACATATTGATACTAACTTTATTAGATATTTAACAGGTTTTATTTATTAACTTATTAAATTAGAAATGAAAATGCATTGCATGTTAACACAATTAACACATTTAACTGAAAATGCTTTCATTTTTCACAATTCATTGGAAATGATTTGTATTATTTTGAATTTCTTTAGCTTAGAATTGAACAGAACATTGCTGGCTTTGTTTTCAGTAATGGATATTGAACCGAGGGTCTTTTCTCTTGACTATACACCCAGCCTTTTTTATTTAAAAAAAATTTTTTTTACTTCAAGACAAGGTTTTGTTAAGTCACTAAACTGCCTAGTTTTGGTTTGAGTCTATGATTGTCCTGTCTCAGCCTCTCAGATCCCATGATTCCCATACCCAGACAGATCAATTTTATACCTGCCTCAGGACAAATTTTCCTATTAGAACCTGAAAACTCTACTGTGCATTATTTTAAATGTATGACATAGATTCTGATAGGTAGCAGTATGTATACTTTTTAGGATTTATATAACTTTGTTTTTGTTTTTCTATTTGTGGAATGAAATGAGTTTAAGAATTTTTTTTAAACTTTAAGCTTTACAGATCTAATACTTTCTAATTTGTTAATAATATCTTTTTAACTGAATTTTCACCAGACATTATTGACTATGATAGTTTTACTTTATAAAAATTCAAGTTATTTTGAAACATCAATCACATTATTTGAATGTTTCATGGTGTTGAAAAATAAGCTATAGTGTATTTACTAAGAAACCTAATATTTAACTCTTGATTATGCCTTTTAGGCTTTCTATGTCCATAATTTTTTGTCTGCCTTATCTCTCTTATTCAGTCTACATTCAAAGTGGAATTTTCTATTGCTTGTATTTTTATAAATGCAGCTTTGCTTGTGCTTTCAAATAAAATTTTTGCTAAGGCATTTGTGTTGAGTTTCTATCCAATTTTCCTAGAACTGCTTATTGAAAAGACACTATCTTTTTCCCAACGTACCTTCTTTATCTCCTTGTAGAAATTCAGCTGGCAAGGATTTGCTGTTATCGTTTGACTCTGAGACTGCATAGCTTTGCTTCCTTATTTTTCTGAGTACCACACTGTGCTAACTTGTTGTCACTGTAACACATACTTGAGAGACATCAGCTTACAAGGGTGAATGTGTTGTTCTGCCCAATTTCTCACCAAATGCATAAATCCTTCCATATAAACTTTTCCATAAACTCCGCGTATACTCTCACAATGATGACTGTGTATCTTAGCTGACTTTTTTCTTCAAAGGCACAAAGAACTGAGGGGGTGATGACTGGTTCCTGAAGGCATCAGGACTCAGTTTTGGTGACAAGAGCATGTATATTACCATGAAAAAAAAACCCATAAGTTTACATTTATGGACTATGATGTGGAGAAAATATAACCCATGTATGCTGTTGCTGAGAATGTAACTGGCACAGCCATTGTGGTAAACACTATCTAAATAGAACTGCCATAGAACTCACAAATTCCACCTCTGGATGTACAACGGGTAGAATCAAGTTCAGGATCTGAAGTAGATATCTGCATATCCAACTTGATTTCCACATTATTTACAAAAGCCACAATATGGAATCTATCAACATGTCCATTTCCATCATTTGTGAAAACACAGATAAAATGGAGTATATTATGCCGGGTGAGTAATTCAGATCTAAATGCAATAACTATATGACGCTAGAATTTTGGAATCTAAAACAGTCAAACTCAAGGAAAAAAGGAGCAAAATATTTGTTATTAGTAGCACATGAAATTTGGAAACTGAAAGTATTAGTAAAAGAATTCAATGTTTTAGTTTTACATGATGAATAAACCATAGGACTCTATTGTATGTAGAGTGCCTCTGGTTACTACTAAAGTAATAATATAGCTGGTAGACTACATAGATAATAATTAATATAAGGTTAATAGGATATAGTATAATGTATTATATTATTTTTATAATTTGCTTTGAGTATAGTTTTTTGTTAAATGTTATCATGAAGTAATACTAACATCAAATAAAGAAGATGAAAGGAAACATTTAAAAGCAATAAATATAAATGTGATGGTTTCATGGAAGTGTACTTACAACAAATTAATTTCATATATTAGGTGTCAATCTTGCCTCAGTTAAGTGATTTTTGAAAAGAAAAATTCAACATAGCAATATGTAAATAAGTAAATAAATGAAACTGGTATCTTTTTCTCAAAATCTCAGACTGTGTTACTTCTGGACAGTTCAAAATTCTCTAAATTCTACCAGTGGTTCTCTAAATTCTAATAATTATCCTACAAGTTTCTAAATTCTTAGGCTTTTGAACTTCAAAAAAAAAATGATCCTACTCCTTTGCAACTTGTCAAAGGGTTCTCATAGGACATTGCAGTTGCAATAATTACATGAACCAATTTTCCTAACAAGCCAACTTTGAAATATCCATTTTTGCATCCTCAAATTGAGACATAGTGCAACATAGGATATATGTTTACATAAATACATCTTTCTGTGCAGAAGTTTTTTTAATAAGATAAGATTTCAGTAGTTATTTGTGATCATTCCTGTGCAACTATGATTTTGTTCATACAGTCTTTGCCTAGCATCACTTATTAAAGAGGTCAGCTTTAATACGATGGCTCCTTTGTTAAAAATAAGTAGGCCCGGTAGGTCTGCAGTTGTGTCCACATCTTCTAAATTGTTCCATTGTTCCTTGGGTTCATTTTTTTTTTTTTTGCCAGTACCATGTTTATCACAGTAGTTTTGTAATATAATTACAAATCATGAACTGTAATGCCCCTTCCCTTGACTTTGTTGCTCAAAACTGTTTTTATTATTTAGATCTCTTATATTTACAAATGAATATTAGGATGGTTTTCTCTAATTCTGTGAAATATCTTATTGGAATTTTATCAGAAGTGCATTAAATCTGTATAACAATTTGAGAAGCACAATCATTTTCAATATGTTGATTCTTTCTACCCAAAACAAAGAACATATTTCCATTTTCTGATATCCTCTTTTGGAGTACTGTAGTATTAGATTTAGAGCACTTCTACCTTCCTTCCTATATTGATTCCTACGTATTTCTTTGTGTTTCCTTTCCTTTTCTGTTTTTCTTTTTCTTTATTTATTTTTTTATGCTATTGTGAAAAGTGTTGTGTCTCTAATTTCTTTCTCATTGAGTTTGTTATCATATACAGGGAGGCCACTGATTTTTGAGTGTTGACTTTGAATCTAATTATACTATGAATTTGTTCATTGACTCTAGAGGTTGCCTGGTGGAGATTTTGGGGTCTTTTGTGTAGAGTATCATGTCATCTGCAAATAATGATAATTTAACTTTTTCCTTTCATATCCTAATGTCTTTTTTCCCCTCTCATCTAATTGCTCTGCCTAATATTTCCAAAACTATATTTCATAGGACTGAGGACAGTGGATATCTTTGTCTTGTTACTGATTTTAGAGTGAATTTTTTTGTCTTTTTAGTATGATATTAGCCATTTGGTTTGTCATAGTTGCCTTTTATCAGATGTGATGAAGACTTATTCAGATTTTCAGTAGGGTTGTTTCTTTAATCATCAATGGGTGTTAAATTTTGTCAAATGTTTCTTCTGTATCTATTGAGATGATCTTATGGTATTGTATTTGATTCTGTTAATATGTTGCATTATATTTATTGATTTGGGTATGTTGAACCACTCCTGCATATATTCCTGAAATGAGTCCAACTTGGTCATGATGTATAATCTTTTTGATGATTTACTGCATTCTATTTGTCAGTATTTTATTGACGATTTCTGCATTTATGTTCATTATGGAGATTGGCCTAAAGCTCCCTTTTATTTGGTTGAGTACTTCTCTGTTTTTGGTACCAAGATAATGCTTCCTTTTAGGAATTACTTTGATAGTACTGATTCTCTTTCAGTTTCATTAAAGAGTTTGAAAAAGGGTGTTATTAGATCTTCTAGAATTTAGCAGTGAATCTGTGAGGGCCTGGGTTTTCTTCGTTAGTTGATTTTTAATTGCATCTTTGATTTCATTGACTTATACTGGTTTATTGAGAATTTTTATATCTCATTGGTTTTGCTTTGGTAATTTATATGTATCTAAAAATTTGTCTATTTCTTCTGTGTTTTCTATTCTATTGGAATACAGTTTCTTGATGTAGTTTTTGATACTCTTCTGGAATGCTGCAGTATCTGTTGCGATTTCACCCCTTTCATACCTAATTGCACAGATTTGAATATTTTCTTTCTTTTTTGATAACTTTTGCTAAACATTTTTTGACTTTAATCTTTCAAAGAGCAACTCTTTGATTCATTTATATTTTGTATTGTTTTCTTAGTCTCCATTGCATTACTTTTGGCTCTGATCTTTACAATATCCTCCCTCAGATGAGCTTTGGGTTTGACTTGCTCTTCTTTTTCTAGAAGCCTTAGGTGTAACATTAGGTTTTGTATTTGAGATTGTTATGGTTTCTTAATATGAGTATTTGCTCTTAATCAATTTTCCTCATAGGACTGCTTTGATTGTATCACATGAGATCGAGTGTGTGGTATAGGAATTATTGTTTAATTGTAGATAATGTCTGTTTCTTCTTGAATTTTATCTGTGACATATTGGTTGTTTAGAATTGTGTTATTTAACTTCTGCATTTTTATGAAGTTTTTGTGGTTTCCTTTGCCATCAATTTCCAATTTCATTGCACTATTCTATGATAATAAATGAGATAAATTCAATTCATTTGCATTTATTTAAACATGTTCTCTGAACTACTCTCTATCGGGCCCTGCCCTAGATCCCTGATCTCCCAAACGAGTGTACAGTGGAGGTTAAATAAAAAGACAATTGTATGACTTCTTTTTGGGGGGGAGGGGCTCCAGGAGGGTCAAAACCCCTTAGTTAAGCTTGAGACTCTGAGGGCTAAGACTAAAGCTTTTCTGGATTAGCCCACTTTTATTAGGACAAAAGGCGGGGAAACTGAGGAAAGTGCAGGTAATGAGCAGACCTTGAGGGTCACTTCAAAGGCTTCTCCAAGTAGTAAATTATGCCAATTTAGGAGAACTGTCCTATCTCCAATTGACATTTATGGGAGGACTGATACTGCATGAGTGATTCCTGCAGCTGCAGTCTCTATCTTGTTAATTAGTGTTGGAGCCAAGTGTCCGCAGCTGTGGCCTTATCTTGCCCTTTGAGGTATCTCTGGCCTCACA
>PVJX010006993.1:0-73754 GCA_004027295.1 Dolichotis patagonum
CACCCACTGTGGAGGTCAGTCTGGAGATTCCTCAAAACCTGGGTTTGGAAGTCCCATTTGACCCAGCTATTCCACTTCTAGGCATATTCCCAGAAGAACTGAAAGCAGCATACCACAGTGATATTTGTGCAGCCATGTTTATAGCAGCACAATTTGTAATAGCCTGATCTTGGAAACAACCTAAGTGCCCATCAACTGAGGAATGGATAAAAAAGCTGTGGTATTTTTATACAGTGGAGTACTACTCAGCTATAAAGAGTGATCACATTGAGATATTTATAAATAAATGGACACAACTTGAGACCATACTCATAAATGGAATAAACCATATACACATGTATAAATACCGTATAGTCTCCTTAGCATGAGAAATGGTAAGAATACATAAGATTTTATGGTAATCATGATACCCCATTACATTGCTTTGAAGCCTTTTAAAGTTTTGATTCATCAGTTGGAATGAGTTTATTCTGTTTTGTTTGTTTTTATTGTGTGATTTTATAAACACCTGTTTTGAAGAAAACAAAACATTATGGCAGCGAGTGTTGATTTAAAATCCTCTTGTTTCAGAGTCCTACTATGCATTTATTCTTCTATTACCATCGGTTCTATCATGTTGTGTCTAATTGGGATTTTAATGCATGTGATAGTATAAACAAATTTATATGGAAAATGAGATATTATAGTAGCCATTGATCATTATCTGTTATTTGGTTCAGAATATCCTGTAATTCTTTCATTCTTCTGAATGGTTTTATAATATTTTGTTATGTTTGATATTATTGTATTTGAAGCCATTCTAAACCATTGCAAAGAAAGAGACATTAGGGTAGCTACTGTTAATATCCGGTGGTCATGTTGCAAACTGCTGTTTTGCTTATGTTGTTCTGTTCTGATCTGCTTTGTTCTGTCTTCTTTTGATTTATCCTCTTTAAAATAAAAAAAATTGGAGACATTATAGCATTTCAAAAGCATGTAATATGCAAACCAGAGTGGGCATCCTAGTGAATCTTGTCATCTTCAGTGTAGTTGCTTATACACTTAGACTTGATACTATCAATCATAACAGATTCGAATAAAATCAGTCAATACAAAACAGCAATCTAACAAAACAGATTCAAATATGATCAGTTATAATAAGACAGTGTAAGTTATACAGGGCTTCAGATTGAGGTAATAGGAAATTGAGGATGGTTACCATAACATAGCCTGCTATTTTTGGTATAGCTGTCAGTGCTCTAAAATCTAGTGCAAGTAGACAAACTTTAACAGAATATTATCCATCTAAACAGAGTGGTGAGAATAATGTAGATTTTAAATCCTGTTACACTATTAACAATATCCTCTGCCTTTTCCTTTTTCGTTCCTCCCTTTTCACTCCCACAGGGTGTAATGCACATTTTGGGTCCTATTAACTTCCTCAGTTTTTAAATTGGGGGAGCAACCTGCTATTTACCCTAACTGGTTCTGAACCTTCTGACTCCTCGGCTTGATCTCGAGCTGTATTCTTTTACCTCTAAAAGCCTCAAGGATTTCCTTTGTTATACCTGAATAGTTCTCTACTGCAGAAAAGTATCACGTCTTTTCAACCTATCTGCAGGTGCTGTTTGAGTTGCCCCTCTTTCTCTCTGGTTCCCTGTCACATAGAGCATTTTTTTCCTCATATTTGACTTTCTGTCCATAAACCCTCTTTCAGGTTAATTATGTTTCCAATACAGCGCATCTTGATGGACTCTATCTCCTGATCTACTCTGTCAGTATTTCTTTTTGTTAGTATATCAAGGCCATGTATGATAGAGATTACAGCCAAACTTCTCTTCATCATTTCTGCTATGCTATTTTTCTGCAATTAGTTGTCTACTTTCCTCTTTCATGCCACTGTCTGCCCCATTCATTGAGGCCTCTCTTCCACTGTTCCTGAAGTCCTGGTATTTTTTTCTCTCTGTATCTAGAATGTACTTCAGTACTTTTTGTAGGGTTGGAATGGTGGTCACGAATTCCCCCAGTTCCTCTTTGTCATAGAAGCATCTTGTTTCTCCATTAATTTCTAGAAACACTTTTCAGGGTACATCAATATGGGCTGGAGGTTATTTTCTTTCAAGGCTTGGATTTCTTTACTCCAAGCTCTTCTTGATTTGATGTTGTGTGTTGAGAAGTCTGCTGTGACTTTGAAGGGTTTTCCATTATAGTTGATCAGTTTCTTTTCTTTGACAGCTTTTAATATTCTGTTCTTGTGTTGAATTTCTGGGATATTGATTATTATGTGTCTGGGTGTATCTCTGTTTTGGATGTAGGTGGCTGGAGTTCTGTATGCTTCATACACCTGCATATCATTTCCTTTGGTTATGCTTGGGAAGTTTTCCTTAATAATTTCTGTGAATAGCCTTTGTAATTCCTTTGTTTTGACTCCTGCTTCTTCATTCACATTTTTATTCTTAAGTTATAGATCCTCCTGTCATCTTCTAGCCTTTGTAATGTTACTGCCTGTTTCCTTGTTATTTTTACGTGATCTTTCCTTTCATGATCACACATTGCAAACCTGTCTTCAAGTTTTGATAGTGTATCTTTAGTTTCTTTCAAGCATTTTTGCCAACTTTCAATGGAATTTTTAGTTTCCTGATAATCTCTTTGAATCTGCTTCATGTGTTGTAAGTTTTCTTTATATTTTTCATCAAATGTTTCTCTCCTTTTTGTTCCTCCATTCTTCCATCTGTGTCTTCTTGAGAGGTGTTTAGCATTTCTTTTATTAATCTACTTATATCTTGCTTAACATTAATTAATATTTCAGTTTTGAGCTCATATATGAGGTCCTGAAAATAAGTCTTTATGTCTGCTGATGCCATGTTTGATGTTGCATGTTTGCTGCCCTCAATCTCTCTCTCTTTTTTTTTTACCTTTCCTGATCAATATTCTCAGAGTTGGGACCTGGGGACTTTTTCTTCTTTCTTTCTCTTGTCATGTTTTTGGTACCTTCTATACAAGTGTATGGTGGAGTTTCAGCCACTTTCCTTGTTTGTTACAGCTCTCTGAAACACGCTGGCTAGGGGTTTTTGCCCTCTCCAGTCTTCTGTCAGTTACTGAGGTGCAGGCAGGGGCAATGTATGCTGGCCCATACCCTTGAGACCAGCCAACCTTCAGGGCCTTCACTGAGTCAGTGCATGCTGCATGTAGGGAATTGGTTTGGGATGACTTACTGAGTCCCAGACAGGGTTGTGACCCAGGCCAAGCAGATCCCACCAATCTGCTCTGTGGGCCCTTTTGTGGCTGAAGGCTACTCTCCTGAGTGAGGGTCATGGAGTCTTTAGATATTTTAGTGACCTGTTTGTAATAATGGAAGATTCTTCAAGATTCCCCTTGCCCTAAGGTGTGCTGTCGGATCTGATGCTTTTGGAGTCTGGACTCCAGACCAGCTGAAGTCACTGCCATTCCCAGTTCAGGCCTGTTCTGCCCAACTCCAACATGTTATCTAGTTGATCACCCCTTTCCCACATGAGTACCTTATACCCTCTCTGGCTCACTTCTCCCTGGCTTCATTCTCCATTGAGTTCCCCAACCTCCGACTTCAGCACAGCTGTGGCAGGACTTTAAGGCAGCTCCAGTTGAATCTTACCTGGGCCAGCTCAGCTCCACGCACCAGGCTGCTCAGGCCAGTCACACATGTACAGGTTTGGGCCAGACGTATTAGTACGAATTCAGGAGGCTTGGTGAAAGCACCATTACTGCCAATCCCTGCTTCTTCAACTGTAGCCCAGGGACTTCATAGCTCTTTTCCCTTCAGCTCTTTTCCCTTCAGTCTCCTGATAGGTTGAGAGAATCCCTCTCTCTCTATCCAGATCTCTCCAGAATATTTTATTATGACATCTGAGGTGTCTCTCTCAGAGACACTCTGTTTCCTGCTGCTTATCGATCCACCATCTTTAGCTCCCTCAACATCATGTATCTTATTTCCAACTTGTTTCAATGACTTTGGTTGGAACAAAATCAAGGATACTTTTAACTTTGCTTGCTCCACTCAAGTCCCCTCTCCTTGTCCCCAGGATGTTCCTACATTACATTAAATGATTGCTTTTACGTAAATCTATTTAGAGTGTATTTTTCTGAAAATTCCTGACTTAACTCGATTCAGGCAGCCAATTATGTAAGTACCTGCCATCTGCCATGTATTCTTGATTGCAAACTATTTAAAGTGAACTCAAAGCTGGCTTCTCACTGGTGAGTTAGACATTATGGTCCCCCAGCCCACTGGCATTGAGATCACTAAAGTTGCCTGCTACATTCATCAGTGCAAAGAGCCTTCTACCTGGTTTGACAGTGGTTTTTCTGCACAAATAAAAGACAGGAGGGAAAACCTCAAATTTTCCTTGCCATGCCCATCACCTGCATCAACCACCATGCAAACCACAGAACACAGTACAGCTTAGGCAGGGATAAATCTCACAAGATCAGTGCAAGGCTGAGCACTCTCCTACACAGCAATGCCAGACATTGGACAACTGTGAGAGTCACCTTGGCTCAGCAACATATATGTACCCCCTCGACACATGCATTCAAATTTGGCTAGGGGTAGCAAAATAAATTATTGTCTCCAGCTGGTCTCTTGGGGAGGTCTTCATCCTACAGGCAACATACAAACAATGTGGGCCCTTTTGTGCCTGAAGTCTACTCCCCTGAGTGAGGATCATGGAGTCTCTAGATATTTTAGTGACCTGTTTGTGATAATGGAAGATTCTTCAAGATTCCCCTTGCCCTAGGGTGTGCTGTCTGATCTGATGCTTTTGGAGTCAGGACAAAGCCTGTTAAAACTGAATAGACCCTGTCCCTCACTTGTAAACTCAAAAGTGTTCTGTCCCCAGTTACTACTGGAATTGGAACCACCCTCTACATTGGATGGGGTACTTGTTGGGAAGTACAAACTACAACTTGGCTTTCCATGACTGTATCTCCCTCACTGCTTCCACAAAGAATAACCTCATTTCCCTGGAACAGAACTCCACCACCTCCAAGAACATGGTCATGTTTTACATTGCAAGACACAGAGAGAGGACTTCAGTGTGAACCTAGATATAAATCTCAGGTGCTTTAAACTAGCAGGGCATTATCATGACCACCAAAATAAAAAAACCAGCTTTATGTACAAATTCCATGGTGTGAAGGATGTCCTTACAGAATCTGGTATGACATTGCTTACCCAATCTTTTTACTGCTCTGTCTCCCTACATCCCTCCAAGTCCGTCACGTAGGAACTGAGAAGAATCACTGCTTACATTTTGCTACACTTGTTGCATTGGAGGTCTTTCATCGTGCTGAAAAGCAAATTTCTCCTCAGCAACCTAGCAGCTTCACTTAAGACTCATCCATAAAATTGCTTTCTTTAATATGACAATTAATCATGATCTAAAATAAATGTATTAATTTTTTCTAGATGTCAAGTACTTGTTTCATTCACGAATAAACGTTTCATTTTAGTACGTTAAACCTATTTTAAATTCTGGGAATTGAGAGCCCTCTCTTATCCTCAGCCCCTCAGAAGACCTGGTCCCCAAGTTCAGCCTGAGCAGCACACAGAGACCTCAAGAAAGAAGGGAGGGGGAAGCCTGGTTGGACTCAGGGTGGTGTCCAGGAGCTTCAGTGTTCTCATCCTATAATAACATATTGAACAGGATGTTGGCCTGCACTTTCCTTTTAGACTATAGAAATTAGGCATTCATAAATACAGCATATCTCTCTGTTTCTCTGTCTCTCTCTTTTTCTTTGTCTCTCCCTCATATTCAGTATTAAATACTTCAGTATTATAATGTTCACTATTTATTAAACAAATTCTCATAGATTTTCCTTTATGTATTTTCTTCACTTTTTTTTCAGCTTGCCTCAATTGCTTCTATATGTATAAGTCATATATATCTAAGTTTTCCTAAAATATTCATACATACCTACATAGCTAGTAACAGTCATACAATTACGTTCTTCATTTAACCAGGTTCATAATGAATAGAACACAAGCTTTGCATATGCAGCTCCCACAGTTGCCTTTCTCTTGAAGGCAGAGCGGAGAAAAGATTCTCACACACAGGCCAATATCCCTCAGATGTGACTGTGGACCTTATGGTCACACTCATTCTAGGAAGTCAGATGCACCTCCACCTCCTCTCCCTGCCTTACACTTCAGCTGGACCCACATCATCACTGATGTGTCCTGTGGTTAAGGACAGATTTCCTGTTCCTGATGTGATGTCCCAGGTGCATCTGTTGTTTCCAGGCCAAAAAAGGACATTTTCCAGAACACTTCATCACCTGAGATTTATCCAGACACACTCTAATGGACCTTCTTAATTCCAGCTAACCACAGATCCCTGAAATATCTAAAATGTTCCATGAATTACCTTCTGTATTTTCTCTGTTTTTGTGTGTTCAGTCATGGATGTGCAAATGTCATTTTCAATCATTGATCCAAGAACCCTGATTGAAATATGAGTTCAAATTTTGCTACTGAACATGTACCTAGCATTTGCTGCAACCTGTGAATGAATAGAAAATTATTTGTCTCATTTTCAACTCTACCAAAATGTGGATAAAATAGACATCACTATCTTTCATTACTCAATGAAAAATGTAAAATTGCAAAATGAATGATCACCCATTAACCAGAAGATACAGGATATCTAAACCCCAGCAGAGCCCTGCAGTCCGGTACAGAATGTGCATCAGTATCACAGTTTGGGAAGCAGAGTTAAGGAGATTCTGGAAGAATGGAGGACAGGAGATCATGTGGAGGCCACATTATGATCCAAGGCACCACACAGGCCACAGGATACCTCCAGAATATCTCAGAATATCAAGGGGAATATTAATAAATATCAGGCAGGCCCTGACAGGAAGAAGAGAGGACTGATCATTGAGAAATGGATACAGACCTTGGTCCAGATGGAAGGTGCTCAGAAAGGACATTTACAGAAATGGATCCTAATGGAGATAAAGTCTTCCAAGTACAGAACAACCACTTAACATTCAAATATCTTCTTGAGGAGTTAAAATAATTTATAGGTAAAATAAATTAAGCAAATGGGCTGTCCACAGAAAGGAACATTTTTCAGGTGATAACAATCCAAACACGTAGACTTATTTTGTGTTTCACATGATACGAAATCTTAGCAAATACTGAATGCCACAGTGTGAGGCACACAGTGTGACAAGAGAGGGCTAGAGCTGATGGAGCTGCATGACCAAGTTTCATCTGAGAGGACTAATTGAAAATGCAGACAGCAGCAGAGACAGAGGAGAGGACAGGGAAGCCTTGAGAAGCCTCTACCACCACTAGCTCCCACCCCCTGTTCAGAGTCCCCAAGGCCTCAAGCCCATTTCTCACTCTCCTCTTGGTGATCACTGTAAGATTTTTCTCATCTGGGTATTTGGGACATCGAGGTGTGTCATGAGGTGCAGTTAAGAGTTACAGACCAAGAAGGACACACCTGACATACTTGTTCTTGCACCCAACTGGCCACAACCTGACAGACACAAGGATGTTTATGTTCAGGTCTACCCTGGTTTCTGAGATCATGAATTAAAGAGACCAGTATCTGGAGCCCACAAAACCAGCACTGTGTCCTTCTTGGCAAGAATTTGTCCTGTAGAAGTTGGATCTCCCTCATACAGATGAATCTTGTCATCAGGCAACTGATGCCTCTAATTGGTGACCTTGAAACTGCACCACCAGGGTCAGTAAGCAAGAATGCTGATCCTGAGTCACCACATGTGGTGTATAGGAGACACTCTAGGACATGCATAAGAACAATACAGCTCACTGCCTGTAGTGGGGAGAGCAGAAGGACTTAAGAGGGGACCTGTCCTGCACTTCAATTAAGAACAGTTTCCAAAAAATTGACATGTTCCTCCAGGACCTGGATTCTTACATGATATAAAATTAGAAACCTGTAAAGGCTGCAATGCTTTACATGTCTTTCTCCTAAAGTGGGCCCTGGTAAAGACAACCTGCAGGAATCTAGGACTCCTTCATCCACAAATGTCCTGGTTTTCCTTTGGAAACACAAGCAGCCATCTTGGTCAGAAAAGTTATTTTATCCAAAGATGGATGATAACTCCAGGGCTCCAGTGCATACTGTAGGAAATCCAGGTTGGAATTAAAGGCCTTTACACCTTTACATCCTATTTTCAGAATTCCCACATTGAAGGGACTGCAGTACCATGAAGGAAGTCCCTGAGAATACTGGATTGAAATCAGGAGGGCTTAGAGCCCAAGAAGCAGTAGGGCCCTGATAAAATACCTTTCACTTCTGTCATACGTGTGTCCCAAATCAGACACACCTGTCCAGGGCAAATGGCCACAGGGAAAAATGTAAGCAAAGCCAGGTTTAAACTCCCTGTAAGGGCCACTTCCTTCTCTAGGAGACACTGCCAGTGGACTAAGGGCCTTATCTGGATCCCAACACCCCACTACTGGTTATTGCCAAGGCAATATGATGTTAGGTGACCGAGAGATGACAGATCAGGTTGGAACTGGGCATAGTGTCATCTGAGCTGCATGTAGGACATGTCCATTACCCCATCTCTGAGTGTTCACCTTGGATGGAAGACAGCATCACAGTCATCTCTAGTCAATAAGGACTAATTTTGTTCTAGCATTTTACATAACATTGTAAGTTATCAGCTTGTGTTGTCTCCTACTTGTTACTTCTGAGCAATTTCTAGTTTCCCAATGATTTGTGTGCACAAAGCCTGGAGGTTGTGCTTACTACAGGCTGCAATTCAATCACAGTTCCTGGAGGTTGTGCTTACTACAGGCTGCAGAGATCAGTCTAAGACACAGTTTTATAGCAGATGCCCTCTGTGACCCTGAGGACCCTGATGTGTACCACTGTGTGACAGATGCAGGGAGTGAGATCAGTGTGCCCCAAGACAGAAAAACCATGTGAAGACACAAACTTGAGCTTTAGGGTACTGAGGGGCCGAGCTGCACTGTGACATATGTCATGAACTGTGCAGGGAACAATATGGAGGAGACTCTTGGTGGGATTGTAGAATCCCTGTGTGCTCACAGACACACATACAGAGACCTTTACACAGACACAGACACAGACACAGAGACAGGAAGGATGCACTGAAACAGGAAGAAGGACGCACAGAGACAGACATGCACCCCTGTGCCGTGGAACCTACCTCTTTTGAGGTAGCTGCTCCATATCTTATTCTACATCTTTACAAATATGAGGTGAAATCCTGTGCTCCGTCTTACATTCCCACCATGGTCTGATCTTCTGAAAGCATGGGCTAAATACACCTCAACTAAAAATTCCATGTCCAATATCTG
The DNA here is from genome assembly GCA_004027295.1 of Dolichotis patagonum. Lineage (NCBI taxonomy): Eukaryota > Metazoa > Chordata > Mammalia > Rodentia > Caviidae > Dolichotis > Dolichotis patagonum. Next base: position 9,323 of record PVJX010006993.1, read on the forward strand.
AATTTTTCAGACACTTTATCACAGTGATAGAAAGTTCAGTAACACAAATGCAGAATGGCAAAATCTCACTTACCATCTCTTCTTATAAATGCAAAAACACTCAGGAATGCCAAATGCATCAATAACAGAATTTATTTAATTTTAAGATAAAAAAAACTGCCTTTGCAACTGTGGAGGTTGTCACAGAGACAGTGTGCCAAATAATCTGCAGGAGTTTCCTGTGGAACCTGCTAGTGCCAGGTATCCAAGCTTTTCTATGGAGTGAATTAGGGGCTCATATAATTCAGAACCTTGATGCTTAGAAACAGAAAATTATATACTTGACATTAAATTCATCCATCACATTATATCTGGTTGAATACATGATTGGTAATTAAAAACTCCATCAACACACTTATAAACAAATCTCTTATTCAAGAGGCACTGATATTAGGTAGAGTGCAAGACTATTATCAACAGCCAAGCATTAATCATTACAGAGAAAATTATTTAATCTGTTAATTTGGTGGAAACTGAGCTCAGGGACTCACAAAGACAAGGAAGTTAGCTGTGGACAAAAGCAGGAAATTAGGAGACACATTTTTCTTATTTTACTAGAGAGTAAAAAAGAAAAGTTTTTGGCTGCTCAAAGTGGAATTCATAAAAAAGACAAACAATTTTCTACTTAACCTAATCACAGGTGGGGGTGTGCATCCTACACCTGCCCTATACTAAATGAACAAATGTAATGTTCATAAAAATAAGGGCTTATAGGTAGCAAGATTGAAATGGAAAATGAAAACACTTATTTTGGAAGAAAGACTAGAAATGAGGGTCAGAGAGCTACTTGTGAGAAGGTAGAGACCACATAACTGAGGGCCTTTGTTCCTGGCTGCACTGATTAAAGAGGCAAAAAAGCCCTTTCCCTCCAAATTCTGCCAGTCCCTGGGATCCCAACTCAGGTACCATTTCCTGCCTGCAAATTCCTACATCAGCTTCATTAAATTTTCTTTCATGCACTCTGTATTTTAGATCTAAAATTTATAGGTTGGTTAAAATCAACCTTAGATAAAGCCAAGTCAACAATTAGGTGACAGGCTAATGCTCTAATGGAATGATCTTAGAGTGGAATATGTACATACAAACCAAAAATGTTTTCACTTACATTCTCAACTGTTTTTGTATTCCACACTCAATACCAGCAAGTGATCTAGTGGATCAAGTGTGGGACTCTGTTTCAGCAATCATTGGGAAACTCATGCTTGTCTAGATTTATCATCAAAATTTAGGTATGACTTTATGACCCTGGATACAGAATGAAGCTTTTCTGAAGCAGTTGGATTTTTGATTTTCCTTCATCTTTGCTTTGTCCCAGAAATCTGTTACTGTTTATGTGTAGTTTCCTCATTCATGCTGTAATGCAGTTCTCTTGGTGGGCACATACTAATTAATTCAGTGAACATGAGCAAACTGAGAGAGACCCTGTGAAAATCTTGGCAATAAAGCTTATGGCTTCATTCCTGAGGCCATTCAGTACCCATTCCAGTGTGTCCTGTTCTGACCTGGCCAAATAATCTTTTCTGTCCTCAAGGTATTGGTTTTCCAGAGGACTTTCACCTAGGAACATTTAGGACCCAGCTTCAGGAAAATGCACTGAACACTTAAGGAAAACCAGGACAGCTCTGAAAAGGCAGCAGTTAAACCCTTAAAGGGAAGTAAAAATCCTGGCAGGTGAAGGTGACATCACAGGAGGGAGACAGGCCCAAGAGCCAATCATTGATAAAGGTGGGGCTGCACACCCAATCAAGTGTGACAAGGGAGGAGGGCTTTTCACAGTCCTGGTGCAGAAGTGCTCACTGTAAGTTTGGTGCTGAGATCCTGGAGCTGAGCTCAGCTCTAGTTTCTGTGATTACCTCTTACTGTGTGCTCAAAGGATTCTTGGACACCCTCAAGCATCGCAATGGTAAGTTGATGGTACTGGAGCTGGTTAAGGGGTGGAATTGTGTGAGCTTAGAAAGAAATTGGCAGAACCACTGTAAGCAGAGAACATCTTTTTAGACAGCCCCAGGCACAGCTGGGTTTGGAGTGAGCAGTGGTTTGGAGGCAAACCTGAGTTCTGTCCTCATTGAGAAAAAACTATTCTCTGAATTCCTTTTGTGAGATTTAACTCTTAATGATGTTACCACTAAACAGAACAAACAATCTCACTGCACTGAGTGTTGAGTTCTGGAACCAAAATAAGAAATGAGAAGAGCTCCTTGACTTCCAGAATGCTTCCCACATGGGTAGGTGGGTAATCATCTAGCCAGCTATGCATGTTTCTGTGAATTTAAAACACATTTCCATCTATCTAACTATATTTCTTTCTATCTACCTATCCATCTAAGTTTCTTTCTTTCTTTTTCTGTTTTATTTTTTATTGTCTGAATAAAGAGCCTATCTATGTAGTCTGGGCTGGCCTTGAACTCTGGGCCATGCTCCTCCATCAGCCTCCAGTGTGAGCAGATTACAGTCCTGAGCCACTGCAACCCCCCCCAAAAAAACTACTCTTGTTGTAGCCTAAATCTTAACAAAAGCCCAGCCATTCTGTTCTGTATGTGTTGCCCCCACCCTTTTCCCAAAAGTGACCCAAAATCAGTTTCTTACTTAAGTTTCATTTTACTGGACACCAGCCTTACAACCCCCTCTATCTATCTAGGTTAAGTTTCAATTTCCCCAAAGGCCATAAACTTAAGTTTCAGTTTCTGGTAACCTCCTTCCCTACCCGGTGGTCTATCATAAAATATGTTAAATTGTGCTGTTCTGTAAAATGCTTAACCTACAAAAAAAGATTCCAAAGTTCTGTAGGTCCCAACTTCTGTCTGGCTGTGTCAACATTGACAGCATTCCTGTGGTTTTTAGCTTTAAAAGCCACTCGCCTTAGCTGTAAGGTGCGCAGTCTTCGGGTCGATCCTGAGGAGACTGCGTTGTCAGGCGGCCTGAATAAAGCCTTTGCTCCCCAAATAAAACCTCTTGCTTCCTTGGATTTTATTCTGGGGTCTGAGCTATTACATTTGGGGGCTCATCCGGGATGGAAGCAAGACCCCAGACTCATTTCTGAACATTCAAAAGTAAGTACTCTGGAGGGTTTTTTCGGACCACGGTCAGTTTGCACCTTTGAGAGGGGACTCCCTCAATTTGGGAGAGAGGACTTCTGAGAGACAGAGTCAGTTGGTTTTTGGGACAGACTCCGTCCATTTGTGGCTCTGCCTCAGGTAGTGAACTATTCCATTGGTTGATTAGTTATATTCCTCCAGAAATCTAAAATTGGTTACATTTTTGAGCAAAGGCTATTTTGCTGCAGCTTGTTTTGTCTTGTATGTCTGTGCTTGTGTCTATGTGGTCTAGTTGTTCCCCCTTTGGCCTCCCAAATCTAACAGAACATTTTCTTCTAGGAACCCCTTCCACGAGTCCAAAGCAGGCAAGAGCAATATTAATCATTTTCTTAGCTTCCTTAATAATTAGTCTCTTCTGCCTAACCTTATCTTTGTACCTTGATTCTCCTAGCAGAAAATCAAGTCAGTTATCACACAGACTATGGGACAGAATGAGTCTACCTTCAGCACTCCCTTTAGCCTTGTGCTTGACCATTTTACAAAATTTTTAAGCAGCGGGCTGAGGGATATGGGAAAAAATTCATAAGAATAAATTAACAACCCTTGTCACACAGGAATGGCCGCTGGGGACCCAAGGAGTCTGGCCTCCTTCTGGGTCTTTCAACACAGGGACCGCACAAGCTGTTCACCAGTATGTGTTTGGGCCTCCAGCTCATCCTGACCAAATTGTCTATATTCAGATCTGGATAGACATAATCTGTGATGCTCCCCTATGGATTAAACCCCCTCAGGATGGAGTTCTGGCAGCTCTCAAGTTGAAGGGAAAGGCCAAAGAAGAGGCTTCCAGATCCAGTGCACCTCCAGTCCTGCCTCCAAGTGAAGACACTTCTGACCCACTGGACATTCTTCCTTTGCTCCCACCTCCATACCCTGTCCCTGAACTTCAGCCCGACTCCACTGTTCCCTCCCCACCACGTCTTAGGCCTATTTGAACCCACTGTCACCCCGGGCCAGAGGGACCCCCAGAACAGGGTCCCAAGACAGCTCTGCTATGCCCCTTACGGGAGGTCCCTGCTCTGAGCGGGGGCTCCATGTTTGTGTACACCCCCTTCTCTTTTTCTGACCTATATAACTGTAAAGCTCAAACCCCCCTTTCTCGAAGGACCCAGAAACTCTGATTAACCTTATAGAATCTGTTTTCTCAACCCATCGCCCCACTTGGGATGACTGTCAGCAGATCTTTCCTTTGTGTTTAGTCATTTTCTCCTTTTGGATAAATTTCTGGTTTTTCTATTCCAACAGTCACAATTTTCTGCAGTGTATGTTTCAGTGTTCTACTGTGTGGTTGATGTTTTTCAAATTGCTGGGTACCATAATGAAGAGGAGATCCAGTCTCCTGAAGTCCTCCTACAGTGTCTGTTGGGTGAGTCCTATATTCTTTCTGGGCTAACTCACCCAGAAGTATTGATGTAGAGCAACTTTTAGTTCCTGCTCTTGTTATATCTTCAGGTTATTGCAGGTCACCCAGTCTCCCTGGCTATAGTGTTTGTGTCTGGTGAGACCATACTGTGTCACTGGGAGTCTCATAAGTTTTTTAATTTCCTCTAAAATGGGGTGGGGTAATATTGGCACACTCCTCAACCTGTCTGATGTTCCCTGTGTGCAGGGAGGGGGTTACCCACTCTCTTGGTTAGCCAAGGTTAGCCAAGGTCTTACACTTGGAGGGATTTTCACTTCTGCCCCTATTTACCCACTGCAGGCCTCTATTTTGTGGGGAAAACTCACCACTCTGACTGAAGCCTGATGTGGTCTTCTGTTTTGGTGACAGGTTCCTGGGCCTCTCATTGAGCCAACATGGTAGTCCATTGCAGTCAAATGTTCCTGGTGGAAGGGCGGTTCTAACAGATGTGGTCCTAGGCAGCTGAGGCCTGTGGAAGGCTTCCTAGATGTTCCTGGAGGAGGGTCGTGCCCAGCAGTGGCACTCCCAGGTACCTCAGGCCCTCTGCCACTGATCCCTGCAATCTTCCCTGTGGGCAAAGGGCAGGCCTAGCACTCTGGAGCAGCCTGGCTCTCAGCAGATCCCTGCAATGTTCCCAGTCTCAAACAGCCCCAGCTGAGCTGCTGGTCCCCGCAGAGTTCCCTGTGAGCAAAGGGCAAGTCCTACCAGTTCCAAATGGCCCAGGCCAAGCTGCCAGTCTCCCCAAGGATCCCTGCAGGTGAAGGATGGGCCTAGCAGTCCAGAAGAGACCATACCAAGATGCCAGTCTCCGAAATGAAAATGCAGCCTTTAGCAATCTACTTGAGACCCCTTCTCTCTCTCTCTCTCTCTCTCTCTCTCTCTCTCTCTCTCTCTCTCTCTCTCTCTCTGACAGAATCTTTCTTTCTGTCAATAAATACTTCCGCTCAAACCTTAGTTGTCCGTAAGATTTATTATTAAATTTAAGAGAACGTGAACTTGTACTGGACATATAATAGGTTGACAGTTTCATTCCTCTATATCCGACTCTGCAGTTAAACTGTTGGCAAGGTCTCAAAGCTTCTTGCCACCTTGGACAAAGTGATAAGAATTTGTCTCAAAATTCAATAAGAATGTTTTTTAAAAATTAAATTTATTTTCAAATTTTGGAGGATGTAGGTAAGGGCCAAATTTCTGAGGTCAGTCACAGAACTTGTCTCAAAATTCAACAAAATTTTTTTTTTAAATTAAATTTATTTTCAAATTTTGGAGGATGTAGGTAAGGGCCAAATTTCTGAGGTCAGTCACAGGACAATAAGAAGCATGATATATGCCTTAAAATCTTTGATGTCCAACAGAAACTCCTTCTCATGCTACTTTCATTGTAATGTCCAGCATAACTTCACACCTCCAGTACTAGAGGTCTAATTTCCTGTCTTACCTCAAACATGCTTAGGGGAACTGACCAGTAGACATAGAAGAAGTATTTATCCATGACTAAGTTTCTCTCCTTTCTATAGGCCTGTGACCCTTTTCCTACTCTCAGTCCTAGTAAGCAGACAATCTTTCAGTGCTGTCACACTAGCTCAAGCTCACCTCAGAAGACCTTTACTCTTCTGGCTGCTGATTGGGCCTTCCTCCACATGCCCTTGCTCTCCCATTTCCTTTCAATCACCTTGGCTCTTCTTATTCAAAAAGAACTTATGTTCCTATTCTTTACTACTCATGCAGATCCTGACTATGTGAATATACCCCTACTTCAGTAAAAAGTCCATCTCAGTGTTTTAATTGCTTTTTTTTGTCTTTTTCAGGCAGGGTCTCACAATGCAGTTTAGTATACCCTTGAGCTCACTTCATAGACCAGGCTTGCCTTAAACTTGCAATGTCCTCCTCTATCAGCGTCCTGTGTGATGGAATTAAGGGAATGTTCCACTAGGCCCCCCTCAGTGTTTCAAATTTCAGGTCAAATTCTAAGCACAACACCAAGGTTGAAGAAATATTTTCACACTTGACACCCATTTTCATTTCTATTCTCATATTTATCCCATTTCTACATCCCTGCAGACACCAGTTTCTCAGAGGGGGATTAACAGGCAGTACCTACAGGAAGTTGTTCTCTGCAGGAACTTTCTCCCTACAAGCTAATGCATCACCATCCCCCAAATAACTTCATAGCATTCTAACCTCTATGAAAAGCCTTGCTTCATGAGTTCAGTTGTAAAAAGTGTTGATTTACTTACCTTATACATAAGGCACTAGATAAGGAAAGGGCCTGAGGCAAAATTGAAAAATTAGTGGCTTTGATAAGAATTAAAATGAGAATAGGCAATGACCTAGGGCTTTGAACCAGCAGGGAATTTTCTCCCACACAATAAAAGGCAGATTCCTGTGTACTATGTTGACTTGCAGCTGCTAATTACCAAAATCCTGAGATAACAGAAATGTAAATACAAACAGCCAGTTTATCTCTACACCCTGTTTCCTGTAGACCCCACAGGCTGAAGAAAATGGGTTAGAGAACTTGGACTCAAAGTAGTTCTTTTTACTGGGTGCTGTGACTCAGGACTGTAATCTCCTCACACTGGAGACTGATGGAATAGGATGGCCCAGAGATCAAAATCAGACTACATAGATACACTTTGTATCCAAACAATAAAAAGTAAAAGAGAAAAGAAAAAAGAAAAAGAAGAAAAATAAATAGATAGGTAGATAGATAGATGGATAGACGATTGATAGATAGATAGATAGATAGATAGATAAATAGATAGATAGGAGTCTATTTCAAATTCATAGAGCCACATGTACTTGGCTGACTACCCATCTGGGAAGCATTCCAAAAGTCAAGGAGACCTTCTCATTTCTCATTTTGGTTCCAGAACTCAACACTCAGTGTTGTGAGATGATGAGTTCTGTTTATGCAGTAACATCATTCAAGAGCAGGTCTTACATAAGGAATTCAAATGAGAGTTTTCTGTCATTTTGAGGACACAACTTAGATTTGCCCTCAAACCACTGATCTCCCCAAACACAGCTGTGCCTGGGGCTGCCCAAAAAGACATTCTGGGCTTACAGTGATTCCACCCATTTCCTTCCAAAACTCATACAATTCCTTCCTATTCCCAGCTACACGACATCAAGTTACCATTGCTATGCTTGTGGGTGTGGGAGAATCATTTGCAGCCCTCCTTAAGAAGTCACAGAAAATAGAGGTGAGCTCAGCTCCAGGTCCTCAACCCTGAACTCACAGGAAGCACTTCTGCACCAGGGCTGGGAAGAGCCCTCCTCCCTTGACTCACCTGATTGGGTGTGCAGACCCCCGCCTCTATCAATGATTGGCTCCTGGGCCCGTCTCTCTCCTTCAACTGCCAGGATTCACAATTCCCTTTAAGGGCTTAAATGATGGCTTTTCAGAGCTTTCCTGAAGCTGGGTTCTAAATGTTCCCAGGTCAATATCCTCTAGAAGAATCAATCCCTTCAAGAAAGAAAAGATTATTTGTCCAGGTCAGACCAGGACAAACTGGAATGGGTAGGGGCTGCTCTCAGGAATGAGGCCAAAAGCTTTGTTGCACAGATTTCAACAGGGTCTCTCTCAGTCTGCTCATTTTAATTAAACTAATTATTATGCATCCAACAAGAGAACTCTGTTATAGTGTGAATGAAGAAACTGCACATAAACAGTAACAGGTTTATAGGAAAAAGTCAAGATGAAGGAAAATCAAATGGTCCAACCGCTTCAGAAAAGCTTCATACTCTATCCAGTGACATAAGTCGTACCTAATTTTGAAGATAAACCTAGCTAAATGTGAGGTTCAAAATGATTGCCGAAAGAGTCCCACATTTTATCACTAGATCCCTTCTTGGTATGGAGTATGGGATAGAAAAACACTTTAGACTGTAAGTGAAAGCACTTTTGTTGTGTATGTATATATTCCACTCCAGTGTCATTATATTAGTGCATTAGCCTTCTGCCAAATTGACTTGACTTCATATCTTAGGTTGCTTTTAACCAACACACGTATTTTAAATCTAAAATACAGACAGTATGAAAGAAAATCTAATGAAAATGCTATAGGAATTTTTAGGCAGGCAATGGTACCTGGATTGGGATCCCAAGACCCGGCACAAGATCCAAGGAAAGGGGGTTTTGCCTGTTTAACCAAGGCAGTCAGGTACAAAGGTCCTCAGTTATGTGGCCACTAGCTTCTCACAGGTAGCTGTCTGAACCTCATATCTTTTCTTTTTTCCAAACAAAATGTTTTCATTTTCCATTTCAATCTTGCTACCTCTAAGCCCTTATTTTTAACAATGTCACATTCACTCATTTACTATAGGGCAGGGGTAATATGCACACCCCCACCTGATACTAGGTCAGGTAGAAAATCATTTCTCTTCTTTTTGATGGATTCCATTTATTGAGCAGCCAAAAACTTTTTTCTGTTTTTTAAATTTCTAGTAAAATAAGAAAAATATCTCTCCTAATTTCCTGTTTGTATCCACAGCTACATTCTTTATCCTGAGTCCTTGAGCTCAGTTTCTACCAAATTAACAGGTTTAGTAATTTTCTCTGTAGTGAGTACTGGTTGGTTTTTGATAATAGCCTTGCTCTTTACATAATAACAGTGCCCCTTGAATAAGATATTTTCTTGTAAGTGTCCTAATAATAGTTTTTATTAGCAATCCTATATCTAACCCGGTTTAATGTGATGGGTGTATCTGACATCAAGTGCATAATTTTGTGTTTCTAAGCGCCAAGATTCTGACTTACCTGAGCCCTTAATTCACTCCTTAGAAAAGATTGGAAACCTGGCACTAGCAGGTTCCATATGAAATTCCTGCAGATTATTTGGCACATGGTCTCTGTGACACCTTCCACAGTGCACAGGCACTTTACTGGTCTTAATATTAAAAACATTCTGTTATTAATGCATTTTGGATTCCTGAGTGTTTTCGTACTTTCAAGGAGAGAAAGCAACTAAATTTTTGCCATTCTGCATTTCTGTTACTGAACTTTCTATCACTGCAATAAATTATCTGAAAAATTCAGATACTAAAAATGGAATTTTTAGTGGAGGTGAATTTTATCTCATACTTTCTGAAGATCAGACCGTGGTGGGAATGTTAGACATAGTACAGCTGGTCAACTCATATTGTTAAAGATAAAGAATAAGACATGAATCATTACATCAAAGGAGGAAGATTCCAAAGGCACTATGTGTGTGTCTCTCTGGGTGTCCTTGTTTCTTTCTGTCTCTGTGTATGTGTATGTCTGTGAGCACCCAGGGATTCTATTGTCCCACCAGGAGCTCCCTTGCCATTGCTTCTCTACATAGCTCATGACCTGCATCACAGTGCAGCTCAGCAACTTGTTGAAATAAAGCTCAATTTTCTGTCTACAAATGGTTGTTCTGTCTTGGTATGGCATTCATGTCCTGAAATCCCCTCAGTGTAGGAATTCAGAAAAAAAAGATGTAAAGTTGTAAAGGCCTTGAAATTCTAACTTGGATTTGCTACAGTCTCATTGTGGTCCTGGAGATCTATCATGCATCTTTGTATAAAATAACCTCTTTGGTCCAGACACCTGCTGGTGTTGCCAAAGGTAAATCAGGAAATTTGTGGCTGAAGAAATCCTATATTCCTACAGATTTTCCCTTCCAGGGCCACATATAGAAGAAAGATATGTAAAGGATTGCAGTATTTACAGGACTCTAATTTAAGTAACTCCAAATTCAGGTCATGGAGGAACGTGTTCCTTTTTTGAAAACAGTTCTTGATTGAGGTGAAGTGCAGGTCCCCTGTCAAGTTCCCTTCTTCTCTCACTACTACAGGCAGGACCTGTCTTGATCTTATGTATGTCCTAGAGTGTCTGCTACACACAGCAAGAGGTCACTCAGTATCAGCACTTTTCCCACTGACCCTAGTGGTATGCATTCACAGTCACCAATTGGAGGCAGCAATTGCCTGGTAAGAGGGTTCATCTCCATAAAGGAGACCTACATTCTACAAGACTCATTCTAGCTACATTGGACACCATGCTGTTCTTGTGGGCTCCAGATCCTGGTCTTTTCTATTCATGACCTCAGAAACCAGGGATATATGTGGACACAAACATCCTTGGGTCTGTCAGGTGTGTGACCAGTTGGGTGAAGGAACATGTCTATCAGGTGTGTCCTTCTGGGTCTGTGACTCTAGCTACACCTCATGGCACACCTGGATGTCGCAAATACCCAGTTGAGAAAAATCTTGCAGTGATCATTAAGGGGAGATGGAGAAATGGGCTTGAGGCCTTGGGGGCTCTGAGCATGGTGTGGAAGGTGATGGAGGCAGAGGCATCTAAAGGCTGTCCTGTCCACTCCTCTGTCTCTGCTGCTGTCTGCAGCTTCACTGAGTTCTCTTAGATGAACTTGGGTCCTGAAGCTCCCTCAGACCTAACCCTCTCTCATCATACTGAGTGCCTGACACTGTATGAGTCTATGTTCACTAGGATCTCCTATCATGGAAATCCATAAGAAATGTCTTGGGATTTGGATCATTATCACCTGACAACTGTTCCTTCCGGTGGGACAGCCCATTTGTTTTCATTTATTTCACCTCTCAACTATTTTCACTCCTCAAAATGATATTTGAAGGCTGCATGGTTGTTCTGTACTTGGAAGACTTTATCTACACTAGGACTCATTTCTGGAAATGTCCTTCATGAGCACCTTCCATCCCGACCAAAGTCTGTGTCCATTTCTCAATAATCAGTACTCTTCTCCTTCATCAAGGCCCTGCATGGTATTTATTAATATTCCCCTTGGGATTCTGAGAGCTTCTGGAGGTATCCTGTGGTCTTTCTGGTGCCTGGAAACATAGCATGGCCTCCTCATGGTCTTCTCCTTTCCTCCAGGTATCCAGCATCTCCCCATCAGTGCTCCCTCCACTGTGGCTCTGAGGCACCTGGTGTACAAGGTGGCGGAGCTCTGCTGGGATTCTGGACATCCTGTATCCCCTGGCTCATCGGTGATCATTCAATCTGTAATTTTGTTTCTTTCCTTATTTAATGAAAAGAGAGTGATGTTGATTCCATCCAGATTTTTGTAGATTTGAATATGTGGGTAATAGTTTTCTATTCATTTACAGGTTAGAGAAAAAGGTAGGTAGAATTTCAGTAGCAAAGTTTGAACTCATTTAAATAAATATTCAAATAGGTTCTAAAATCAATAATTGAAAGTGACAATGCACATCCATGACTGAAAACACAATAACAGGTAAACAGAAAGAAAGTAATAAAATTTTAGACTTTTCAGTGATCTGTTGTTAGCTGGAATTGAGAAGATCCATTAGAGGGGGTCTGGCTAAATCTCAGGTGATGATGTGTTCTGGAGGATGTCCTTGTTTTGGTCTAGAAACAACAGATGCACCGGGGACATCACATCAAGAACAAGAAATCTCAAGCCTCAACCACAGGACACATCAGTGATGATGCTGGTCCAGCTCAAGTGCAAGGCAGGGAGAGGAGGTGGAGGTGCATCTGACTTCCCAGGATGGTTATGACCATGAGGTCCATGGTTACCTCTGAGGGACAGTGGCTTGTGTGTGAGAATCTTAGCTCTGCCTTTAGAAGAAAGGCAACTGTGGGAAGTGGGTGTACAAAGCTTTTGTTCTATTCATTATGAAACTGTGAGAAAGGAGACCATAATCTTATCACTGTTACTAGCTATACAGGTGTGTTTGAATGTTTTAGGAAAAGTTAAATATATATGACTGATAAATACAGAATTACCTGAGGCAACCTGAGATAAAGTAAAGACATGAAGGAAAATCTGTGAGAATCTGTTAAGAAATAGTGAATATTATGGTGCTGAAGTATTTAATATTGTATAAGAGAAAGAGAAAAGAGAAGAGAGAGAGAGAGAGAGAGAGAGAGAGAGAGAGAGAGAGAGAGAGAGAGAGAGGGAGAGACTATACTGTTTTATGCTGTATTATGAATTCCTAATTTCTAAAGTCTAAAAGGAAAGTGCAGGCCACAGTCCTGCTCAGTGCACTGTCACAAGATAGAACACTTAAACACCTGGACGCTGCCCTGAGTCTATCCAGGCTGACTCCACCTCCCCCCCCGAGGTCTCGGTGTGCTCCTGGGGTGGAATACTGGGACCAGGTCCTCTGAGAGGGCTGAGGTGAAGAGAGGGCTCTGAGCTCTCAGAATTTAGAAGTAGGAACACGATGGATTGAATTTACTAAAATGAAGCATTTATTCCTGAATGCAACAAGTCCTTGTCATTCTGAAAAAATTAATACATTCATTTTAAATCATGATTAATTGCTGTATTAAAGAAAAATATTCTATGGCTGTGTCTAAAGTGAAGCTGCTAGGTTGATGAGGAGAAATTTGTTTTTCAGCACAATGAAAGAGAGCTCCATAGGAAACAAGAGTAGCAAAACTTGAGCAGTGATTCCTGTCCAGGCCTACATGACAGACTTGGACTGATGTAGAGAGAGAGACAAAGCAGAAAATGACTTGGGTAGGGAGTGTCATGCATGATACTGTAACGACAGCCTTAACAACACTGCATCTGTATGCAAAGCTGGTTTTTGAGTTTGGTGGTCACAAGAAACCCCTGCTTGTAAAAACATCCTGGGTTTATGTCTGGGTTCACACTGACGTCCTCTCACTGTGTCTTGCACTGTAAAACATGACCATGTCCCTGAAGGTGATGGAGTTCAGTTGTAGGGAACAGTGGCTCTTATTTGTGTCAGCAGTGAGGAGAGGCAGCCTTGGAAAGCCAGGTGGTACTTTGTGCTCCCCAACAAGTACCCCATCCACTGTAAAGATTTCCCAGGAGGTTGGCAGATCCAAGTCAAGTAGTAACTTGAGACGGAGCCTCTGGTGACAGTGCATGTGAGGGACAGGGTCCCCTCAGCATCAACAGGCTTGGTCTTGACTCTCAAAATGTCAGATCAGACAGCACACCTGAGGACAAGCAGAGTCATGAAGAAACTTCCATTTCCATACCCAGGCTCCTTAAACATCTAGAGAACCCAGGACACTCATTCTTGGGAGTAGCCATCAGGCACATAAGGCTCCACAATGTTTGCATGTTGCCTGCAGGATGAAGACCTCCGTAGTAGCTTAGGTAGTGGGGAGCTTAGCAGTTTGTTCTGTTTTCAAATAGGTGGGCTAAAATATATACTCTTTGCCACATGAAGGTAATTTTCCTCCATGCTGAATAGCTCTTCAGGTAACATTTCCTCTATCTTTTTAGATTTTGTCAATAATCCATGAATTATAATTATTTCAAATTATTTCTCCAAGTCACTATGATTATCATATAGCTGTTTCATGCACATCAGGAATTAGTCTTCATACTCTTGTAGATTTTATTTCACTAGTACTGCACTTATACGTCATCTCTATCTTGTCATTTTCCCCTCTCTAACTCTTACAATTAATTCTATTCCAGCAAAATGCATGATCCACAGAAGTGTCCTGCTTACTTGAGGACACACACTAAAGCACTGGGTGAATTGCTCCACATATTTCCACCAGCAAATTATGCTGCAGGGAACCAGACAGAGACACAGTTGTTAAGAATATTTGAATTCAGGCTTAAATCTCTGGAAATGAAGACATTGTGAATTTGTGATTCTCACACAGGATAGGAGCAGCAATGTGGATGTGGGATTGGAATGAGGTTTCCACCTCAGAGAAGATCTTTGTAGAAAGTATATTTAGTTCTTCATGGACAAGTGAAATTGTGTTTACTATGCCCAACATGCTGTTTTGAAGTGCATCTACACAGTGGAATGCTGCCACTGAACCAGTTAACATCCAAATTATGTGCTTAAACCTGTAGTGAGATTTAAGATTTTGCAGACATAAAACCAAGGAAATAGTGTACTCAGGAAGTGCAGGCTCAGAAATGGTAGAAAACCAACCCTGAGCCCTTCTGCCCAAAATGGGACATCAGTGACAATCTAAGACATTACTAGTGAAGGATGCCATTAGCAGATGAGGACCCTCGGGGTAAGAAGAAAGACACTATACATGTCATGCCTGTGTCTGGGGACCACTGCACCTCTAATGAGGTCTTGATATTAGAAACCACATCAAAAGAAAGGAAACAACATTATACTAAAGCTTAAGACCAAATGACACAGGGTACACATGTATAGGCTTCCTACAAATGTTTCTGAATTTTTTAATATTATAAAATAGATAACAATAAAACACTAAAAATGAAAGAACAGCTGAAGAATCAATTTTAATGAAGAAGAACTTTCTGAACTTTCAAAAGTCAAACAACAGAATAATGATAGACATAGACATAAGTAGTCTCTCAGGGAATGAATCACACCACACTTAAAATCAAGCATAGAACAAACAATTTTACTTTGAAAGGCAGATAGGAAGAGAATACCGCATATTTAATGCAATGTAAATGCTGTTCTATGTTTAAAAAATACAAACAATAGCAAATATTCAAAACAACCAACATTGGTTTCATATGCACAGAATTGGCTGGAGCTGAATTTAAATAATGTTCTTACTGTGCAGAGTTTTGGGATGTGCCTGAAGGAGGAGGGTGAGAAGAAGAAGCAACTTGGGCCAGTTGAGAAATGTCTGAAAGCTGGTAAAGGTATGAGCATGGGTCTGTGTGCAGCACTGAATGCATTTCCAAGTGAAGGTGCAACGCGAAGGGTTCTGTGGAGGAGTCTGGAGTGAAGCAGTCCCAGGTGCAGGGAAATTCATGTTTCAGCGAAAAAATGGGTGCCTTAGGAGTCAAGAGTAAAAAAGTGTAAAATTACCATGTATTTTTTTTCAATTTGAGGTTATTCTCATAAGTGAAATAAATAAGAATCATATTTATAAATCACATTGCGTCTCCAGTGTAAAAAGTAACAACAACTGTAGGAGTAATAAAACTCAAAATGTGTAATTGCTCTTGTCAAATGAGAGGAAAAGAAACTGCTCTCAAGAATATAACTGCGTGTGTGTTTAAGAGTGTAAGACTGATAAACATTTTACTAAGTTTTTTAAAAAAAAATTTTATTTAAAGAGAAGAAGAAAGGAAAAAATAACCAAAACAAAACAAAAATAGGGTAGTAACAATACAGAATTCCAAAGAGGAAAGAAAAGAAAACAACAACAACCACAACAACAGCAAGAAAAACAAAAACAAAAACAAAAATACTAAGAAATCACCAGTTGATAAGTTACATACTGTCATCACTGGAAATAGCTGTTCAAGTTACAAAGTTAAAACATACAAAGTACACATTCAAACAATGAGACCATTAAAAATTCTGGTCAACATTCTAACAAAAACAGTAATATGGTCATCTGTCTTACACACTTAAACACACTTGCAGTTATATCCTTTAGAGCACTTTCTTTTCCTCTCTCCTTTTTACAGTAGCAATTACACATTTTGGGTTTTATTATTCCTACAGTTCTTACTACTTTTTACACTAGAGCCACAATATGATATTTATAAATATGATTCTTATTTATTTCACTAATGAGGATAGTCTCAAGTTGTCTCCATTTCCCTGTGAAGGCCTCTAGATCATTCCTTTTTATAGCTGAGTAATACACCATTGTATAAAAATATCACATCTTTTTCATCCATTCTGCAGTTGATGGGCATCTTGGTTGTTTCCAAGATTTAGCTGTTACAAATTGTGTTGCTATGAACATGGGTGCACATATATCACTGTGATATGAACTTTTCAGTTTTTCTGGGAAAATGCCCAGGAAGGAAATACCTGGTCTACACTCCCACCAAGAGTGGAGCAGTGTTCCTTTTGCCCCACAGCCTCACTAACATTTGTTATCAGTTCATTTCTTGATAGCAGCTATTCTTTACGGTGTGAGATGATATCTTAATGTTGTTTTAATTTGCATTTCTCGAATGACAAGTGGTGGTGAACATTTCTTCATGTGTTTGTTTGCCATCTGTATATCTTCATATGAGAACTGTGTGTTCAGCTCAGCTGCCCATGTTTGGAGTGGGTTTTGATTTGGGGGGTTGATTTTTTCAATTCTTTATATGTTCTTGATATTAGTGCTTTGTCTGAGGAGTTGATGGTTAAAATTATTTCCCATTCTGTGGGTTTTCTTTTCACTCTGATGGTGATTTGTTTTAAAGTGCACAAACTTTTCAATAATATGAGATCCCCGCTGTTGATTCTCTGAAGTGTTTCCCATGCAATTTGTGTTTTGTTCATGAATTCTCTGCCTACACCTATGTCTCCAAGATTTCTACCTACCTTATCTTCTAGTTGATTTAGTGTTTGTGTTTTAATATTTAGGTCTTTGATCCATTTAGACTTTAGTTTTGTGCATGGTGATAGGCATTGATCTAGTTTCAGTCTTTGGCATGTGGAGAGCCAGTTTTTCCAACACCATTTATTAAATAGGTTATCCTTCCTCCAATGAACATGTTTAGACCCTTATTCAAATATCAGGTAGCTGAGTGTCTTTGTACCTATATTTGTATCTTCTAATCTGTTCCATTGATACTCAGGTCTATTTCTTTGCCAGTACCATGCTGATTTTATCACTGTGGCTTCATAGTAGTTTCAAGTCAGGAATTGAGATGGCTCCTGCCTTGCCTTTATTGCACAGAACTGGCTTTGCTATTCTAGTTTTCTTCTGGTTACAAATGAATTTTAGAAGTGTTTTCTCTAGATCTGTGAGGTATGTCAATGGTATTTTGATTGGTTTGCATTAACTCTGTATAACAGTTTTGGGAATATGGTCATTTTCACAATGTTGGTCCTTCCTATCCAAGAGCATGGAACATCTTTCCATTTTCTAATATCCTATTTTATTTCCTTTTTTATTGTAGTATAATTTTCAGCATATAGGTCTTTTACCTTTTTAGTTAGGTTGATTCCTAAGTATTTCATTGTTTTAGATGTTATTGTGAAGGGTGACATTTCCATCATTTCTCTCTCAGTGAGGTTCTTCTTTGTGTATAGGAATGCTATTGATTTTTGAGCATTGACATTGTATCTAGCTACACTGCTGAATTTGTTTATTACCTCTAGTAGTCTTTTAATGGAATTTTTTGGATCTTCTATATAGAGTATCATATCATCTGCAAATAGTGATAATTTAACTTCTTCCTTTCCTATCTTTATTCCTTTTATTTCTTTCTTTTGTCTGATTGGCCTGGCTAGTGTTTCCAGAACTACATTGAATAGGAGTGGTGATTAGTGTACATCATTAAATTGTTCCTGCTTTTAAAGTGAAAGCTTTCAGTTTTTGTCCATTTAGTATAATATTGGCTGTTGGTTTGTCATAGATGGCCTTTATAAGGTTGAGGTAGACACAGTGTATTCTGAGTTTCTGAAGGTTTTTTATCATGAACAAGTGTTGGACTTTATCAAAAGCTTTTTCTGCATCTATTGAGATGCCAATGTGTTTTTTGGTTTTGGCTCTGTTGATGTGGTGTATCACATTTATTGGTTTACACATGTTAAACCATCCCTACATGCCTGGAATGAACCCCAATTGGTCATGATGTATAATTTTCTTTATGATTTGCTGCATTCTATTTTCCAGTATTTTATTGAGAATCTTTGCATCTGTGTTCATCACTGAGATTAGCCTATAGTTCTCCTTTTTGGTTGGGTCTCTCTCTGGTTTTGGTATCAGAGTAATACTTGTCTCCAGGAATGATTTAGGGAGGATTGCTTTCTTTTCAAATTCATTGAAGAGTTTAAGGAGTATTGGCATCAAGTCTTCTCTAAATTTCTTCTAGAATTCAACTGTGAATCCATCAGGACCTGGGCTTTTCTTTGTGGTAAGTTTTTTATTACTTTTTCAATTTTAATAGCTGATATTGGGTTATTAAAAATTGCTATATCTTCTTGGTTGAGCTTTGGTAGTTCATATGTTTCTAGAAATCTGTCAATTTCCTCTGTGTTGTCTTCTCTATGTGAGTAGAGATTTTCAAAGTAGGTGTTTATGATCTTTTGAATTTTCATGGAATGTATAGTAATTTCCCCCTTTTCAATCTTTATTTTGTCAATTTGGGTTTTTTCTTTTTTTTCATTATAAGGTTACCTAGAGGTTTGTCAATTTTGTTTATTCTTTCAAAAAACAGTGTTTTGATTCATTAATTCTTTGTATTGTGTTTTGAGTTTCAATTGCATTGATTTCTGCTCTAATCTTTACAACTTCCTCTTCTATGAGCTTTAGATTTAACTTGCTCTTCTTTTTCTAGAAGCTTGACATACAACAGCAGATTGTTTATTTGTGCTTTTTCTGTTTTCTTGATATAACAATTTATTGCTATGTTTTTCCCTCTTAAGACTTATTTCATTGCATCCCACAGAGTACAATATGTTGTTTCCACATATTCATTGTATTGTATTTATTGCTTTTTTCTTCTTTAATTTCATCTGTAGCCCACTGGTTGTTCAGAAGGTTGTTATTTATTTTCCATATACTTATGCCAGTTTTGCAGTTTCTTTTGCCATTAATTTCCAATTTCAATGTGCTATTGTCAGATAGTATGCATTGTACAATCTCAATACCTTTGCGTTTAGTTAAAAATGCTTTACGGGATAATATATGGTCTATTTTGGAGAATGTCCCTTGGGCAGCTGAGAGGAATGTCTATTCTGATGTGGTTTGCTGCAACACTCTGTCCACATCTACTAAGTCCAGTTGCTCACAGGTATGATTCAGTTCTATTATTTCTTTGCCAATTTTTTGCCTAGTTGATCTATCTCTCTGCAACACTGGGCTGTTAAGGTCACCTGGAATAATTGTGTTTTGTGTATTTGGTTTTTCATGTCCTTTAGTATCTGTCTTATATAGTTGGGTGCTACTATAGTTGGGTGTTTTGTGCATATATATTTATAATTGTTAGTTCTTCCTCTTGAATTTTTCCACTTACAAGTATGTAGTGACCTTCTTTGTCTCTTTTAAGCACTTTAGGTTTGAAGTTCACATTGTCTGCAAATAGAATAGTTACCCCTGCTTTTTTCAGGGTTCCTGTTGCATGGAATACTGTTTTGCATCTTTTGACTTTTAATCTAATTTTCTTTATGGAGTCAGATGCATATCTTATATACAGCATATTGTGTAATCCTGTTTCTTTTGATATGTGAATTGAGCCCATTTACTTTTATGGATATCACTGATATGTACTGGCTTGACTTTGCCTTGCTGTGTTACTGTTTTTAGATTTCTGCCTTTCTCCCTTGTTTACTATTTGTCCAGCCTGTTGATTTCATTCTGTTGTTGTTCTGGAGATTGTGGTCATTTTTATTTCTATCCAGGATGTTCTTCAGCACTCTTTCTAAGGTTGGTTTGCTGGATATGAATTTCATTAATTGTTCTTTGTCATGGAAGTACCATGTTTCTCCATTAAATTTTAAAGACAGTTTTTCTGGGTATGTCAGTCTGTGTTGAAAGTTGTTTTCTTTTAGGACTTTAAATACTTCACTCCAAGCTCATCTTAACCTGAAGGTTTGTGCTGAGAAGTCTGCTGTGATTCTAATAGGCTTTCCTTTATAGATGATTTGTGTCTTTTCTCTAACAGCTTTTAGTATTCTGTTTTTATGTTGTATGTCTGAGATCTTAATAATTATATGTCTGAGTGTAGGTTTATGTTGGTTATGACTGTGTGGCATTCTATATGTCTCACTTATTTTTATATCCAATTTTTCCACCATCTTTGGGAAATTTTCTGCCACTATTTCTGTGAGCAGCTTGGTTATATTCTTTGCATTGTCTCCTGCCTCCTCACTAATAACTATTATTCTAACATTGTTTCTCCTGGCATCATCTTTTAGCTATTGGATTGTCACTTCATGCTGCTTTGCTGTTTTTATAAGTTCTACCATTTCAAGATCTGTATCTGCAAGCCTGTCCTCAATGTCTGAAATTCTATCCTCATCTTCATTTTAATGGCTTTGCAGGCTTTCAATGCAATTTTTTGTTTTTTTTTTTGCATATCTCTTTCAATTTGTTTCATACATTCTGCTTGTCTTCTGCATTGTTCATTCAAAGTTTCAATTTCCTATACTCGTGTAGTTTCTTATCTATTTGTTCTCTAGCTATGTAGAGCAGCTCATTTACTAAGGTTTTTACTTTTGTTTTTACATAAGACATTATTTCTAATTTGATTTCCTCTATAGCCACATGGATTTTTCACTTCATTTCTTATCTTTTCAGAGATTTCTGGTGTATGAATTTTGGGGATCCTTTATTTCATTACTGCCTACACTTGCCCCTGATGGACTAGATGCTCAGGATTACATTTTGCCTGTTCATTTAGTCATTTTCACATTTGGGGAATTTCTGGTCTTTGTATTCCAACAGACACAGCTTTCTGCAGTGTGTGTTTCTAGGTTCTACTGTGTGGTTGATGTTTGTCAAATTCCTGGGTACCACAATGAAGAGGAGATCAAGTCTCCTGAATTCCTCATACCGTTCCACAGTGATTAAAGCCTGATGAGGTCTTCTGTTTGGGTGAGGGGTTCCTGAAACTCTCATCAAGCCAGCATGGTAGTCCACTGTAGTCCAATGTTACTGGTGCAAGGGCGGGTCCAGCAGATGTGGTACCAGGTATCTCAGGCCTGTGGTAGGCTTCCTATATGTTCCTGGGGAAGGAGGGGCCCAGCGGTGATAGTCCCAGGCACCTCAAGCCCTCTGCCACAGGTCCATGCAATGTTCCCTGTCCCAAACAGCCTGGACCAAGCTTCCAGTCTCCACAACGTTCCCAGTCCTGAACCACCCAGGCTGAGATGCCGGTCTCTGAGAAGTTCCCAGTCCCAAACAGACCAGCCTAAGATGCCTGGCTCCAAGAGATTCCTTTCACGTCTATTACTAAGTTTTTGTGGGATTGTTGAGCAGAACCCTTTGCAGTCTCACTGTTTGAATGTCCACTTTGTGTGCTTTAATTTTGTGACTTGAACAACTGTTTCTAAGATGACAGTATGTAATTTGTCAACTAGTGATTTCTTAGTGTTTATTTTATTTTATTTTATTTTATATTGGAATTTTGTACAATTGCTTCCCTTTTTTCTATTTTGCTTTTTTTCTCTTTAAATAAAATTTTTAAAAATAAACAAAAAAAGAGTAAAAAAGTGTGAGAGGTGATTCCTTTAAGTAGCTAAGTGACAGATTGGAGAGAGTGTGGGTGACATAGCTAGGAATGGCTTGAAGAGTAGTGAGTGTCAGCCTTGTCTCTGATTGGTAGTGGGTTCTACCTAGTGCTCTATGGGCTTGTATTTGTCACAGTTGATGAGTTCTGAGCTCAGTGGATGGGGGTTCCCCCTGGTGGTCTCATATGAAACTGCAGGGAGGTTTATGCTTGAGCTCTCAGTGGTCTCACCTGTGGTCTTGCACAATAATACATGACCCTGTCCTCAGAGATCACAGAGTTTGGCTGCAGGGAGAACTTGTTATTGGTTGTGTCAGCAGTGATGAAAATGTTGCGTTGGAAGGCAGGGTTGTAGCTTGTCCAGTCAGTAACCCAACAACTGTAGAGCTTTCCAGGAGGCTGGTGGCTCCAACTCCATTAGTAACTACTAGTGACAGAGCCCCCAGTGACAGTGAGGGTGAAGGACAGTGTCTCCTTAGGCTTCAACAGGCTGGTTCCTGATTGTCAAAGCATCAGATCCGACAGCACACCTGAGGACAGGTGGGGGCATGGTGAGTCTTTCCCTTCACGTATTCTGGCCCCCACATACAACTAGACACCCCAGAACTCTCACCTAGTGGAGCTGCCATTAGACAGAGGAGGAACCATAGCATCACCACGTGGCCTGCAGGATGGAGACCTCCACCCTCAACCTGCTGCTGATGAAGATTTCTTCTGCCAGCAACTAGGATGACTTGCATGGCTTGTGTGTCTCAGGGACTGTATAAGAGGCTGAGCTGGGAAAACACGGGATCCACATACCTGCCACAGGGTGTTGGGAGCTGCTGAAGTTGGCACTGCTGGTGTGGGATTCAGCATGGCAGATATGTTCTCTGTTTTGTGTGGTGTTGTATATGATGATCATGTAAAGAAAATATTGTGAATTTCCTTTTGCCATCTATGAGCCCAGCATTCTGTGGATTTAATATTAATTTCTGGAGAACCCCTTTAGGAAGGTGATGTTCCTGTTGGTGCTGTGGTCTCTAACTTGGCCCACCTGAATGGACCTGTGTCATCCATGTTAGTCACAGTTCATATTGATATCATCTCCAGTGTTTCTATCTGCACAAGGGAATATTGTGCTGGCTCTGATCCAAGATAATGACCTTGTGCCCTCCAGCATTTTAAGAGGATCCTGGTAATGGAGGTTTACATCTGAGAAGACTGTGCATCAAATCTTAGGGTAGGTGATAGCCAGTGACAGCAAGGTACAGGGAATGGCTGATGTATTTGGACTGAGGGTCTGGTGTTATTGAGGATTGAGAGGTGAGGCTGACAGAAGGAGGGCAGCCTTGACCTCCATGCAGCACAGAGAGTGCACTGCAGACAGGGAAGGGTGAAGCATTCATTCAAAACAGATTCTGTTTAAATTGACCAGTGTGTGAATTAGAAATTACATCTACTCATACATGCATCTGAGAAATAAGAGACCAGCTGGCTTGACGATGACCAAAGATGAGGTCCTAACAGCACATCTATTTTGTCCTTTGGCTCTTTGTGATGTGCCCCAAAATATGGACACTCTGCTATTTTTAGGACTTGTGAGAGAAGTCTCCCCACTAACTCTGGGGTGCAAGAGAAGAGTAGGAAAATGATTTGAGTAGAAAAGAGACATTCAGGGAGCAGAGGGATCTGGAATAATCTGTGTGTAATTATACTCAGACAGTAAGAGTGATCTCATTTCTTCAAGTGGAAGCACAATATCAAGAGAAGGAAGGTAGATAGAGGAGTGAAAGAAATTTGTAAAATTTATGAAAACCAGAAACTTGAGTGCAAGAAACAATGCTATTTCAGAGTGTAAAATTGAGGTATATTTAAAACAAACAATAAAATTCCTGTAGGGAATATTCTACCCTGTGCTTGTGCCACATTTGTTTATCCTCTGATATATTGAAGAACAGCTATTTCTACAGCATAGAGCACTTATGAAAAAAGCAAAAATAAATAATTTCATGAAAATGTTTTTTAAATTCACTTTATATTTTATTTTTTCTGTTTTAATTTCTTGTTCACTCATACTTAACATCATGGAGTTTGTTTCTGCCTTTATTGTAGCTTGACATAACTAACACTATCTTGCTCCTTGTTTTTGACCCAGAAGAGTGAAAAAATTCTCAAGGTACAAGTCATGAGAAAAGCAGAATGAGCTGAAGCCACAAGAGAAAAAAATTAACCTGGTCAACAAAGAATCAGGACACAGGTGTTGACCAAGAATTCATGTAAGTTTCTAGCTAAATTGTTTCCAACAGGCTGTCTTTTTGTGATTTTATGTTTTAAAACCTCTATAACTTTCCAGTTCATCACCTCTGGTTTTGACTCTGAGACATGGATCTACATGTGGTCACTGAGCTCAGGTAATAAAATTACAAATTTATCAGTTTGGCCACTTTGACTCATATTGTTAAGGAATCCTTCCCCTTAAGGGTATCATCATGTTTTGATACACATGAATCTTGTGTGAATCTTGTGTTTAAATTAGGAGAAATATTTATCATTTTATGATAAAATCATTCAAACTCTCTTCTGCTAGCTTTGGGAAATCCACAGTGTGGTCCTGTTACCTATATTTGCCCTAATGTACAATAGCACACAAGAGCTTCTTGTTCATATGGAACTGTCCCTTAGTACCCATCTACCTCTTCCATCCTTCACTCTGTGCTTCTTTAAATCTGTTGGATATGCACCTGCATCATATTCTTCAAAATGGTTGTGCTTCTTAGTGAGGGCCTGCTTTGTAAAATCTGTCACCTTGTCTTCTAATCAGTTTTGCCAACTTAAGATCTCACAGCAAGGAATGCAAGTTTATGCTGCTCAGCAGGTTACAGGGCTGGTAATGGTATGTGAGGATGGAGTTCATAAGGAAAAGCACTTTGTGGCTTCTTGTTGTTATTTAATTTAAGGTTTTCTAATTAAAATAATGGTAGTATAATCTCAAGCCTATTTTTCATCTTTACATCTTCTTTAATATTGTGACACTCAGATATCTTACTTATATTTTCAGAGATTTATCTTTCTATGATTTCCATGAGAAACTGTTCATATAGATTTTCAGGAAAGCCAAACTTACTGAAGCTTTGGTTTACTGCCTCTGGAATCTAAAGACTGAAACTAACACAAGGGCCATGAAACAGGCACCTGTTGAGACCAGGAAACCTCATAGGTGAATCGAGATGGAAACATCTGGATGATAGGTACTGCCTCTGGCTGGTCTGGACATTTTGGGGGTTGTGACTGAGACATGTCCTAGATGAAAGTTACATGCACAGAGGAGCAATTTAGGGTACATAAGAACATAAGAAACCTCCATTTTGGTTGGGGGGAGTTGGAGGTGTAGAAATGTGGATCACAGATGTCACGTAAGACCTGTTTTAGAGATTTTTGAGTCATGGGGACCAGCCAAGATTGGGATAGGATAATTACTGGCCTAGGGAAAAAAATTGGTTTTGGTTCCTATTTGTGTGGGTATTTTTATTTAATTGAAATGCTTATACTACTTCATATGAATTGTATATTCTTCAGTTACAGTTACCGAGTTAATTTGCTCTTATGCTGCTTCAGTACAGACATGGCTACTTAGAGAGTTTGCTGGCAGAGAGTCAGATTTAAGATGTAACAATCTGAGAACACAGTAAAAAACAAGAGAAGGAAAGAATACTATCTGAGCTGCAGAAATGAGCTAGGCAGTACTTTTTTTGTTTCAGTTTTACTACTTACTAATCTCTGTTAGTTCATCTGAAGAAGAGTTTGTGCTCTCATTGTTTGGTTGCTTGATCACATTTTTTCATCCTTGATCTTGTAACTTGAACAACTTCTTTAAGATAGTAATATGCAATATATTAATTAAAGCTAATTTCCTACTTATTTTGAATTTCTGTATTCTCTCTATCTGTGTTTTCTGTTTTGCTTTTTTGAATTAAGAAAAAAAGGAGCCTGAGGAATATCAACATATGGTCTCTGGAGTTGTAAAATTTGTTGGTAAATCAGTTCAGTCTTGGTCTAATTTTAGTTACTAGTTTTTTTTTAATTTGAAAGAGAATAAAACAAAAGGAGGCAGTACAGAGCAGATCAGAACAGGACAACATAGGCAACACAGTACTTTACATTAAGACAACTGGACATCAACAGTAGCTAACACCATATCTCTTACTCTGCTATAGTTGAGCATAATTTCAAATACAATAATATCAAACATAACACAATAGTATAAAGCCATGCATAGAGTGAAAAATTTACAGGGCTTTCTCAACCGAATAACAGAAAATGATCAATGGGTACTATAATATCTCATTTTTGATAAAAAAAATTTGGTTTAAACTATCATACATATTCAAATTCCAATAAGACACAACCTGGTAGATAGAACCAACAGTGGTAGAACAAAAGAAGCATGGTAGGACTTCTCAGAAGGATGATATTAAATCAGCAATAGCTTTCATAATGTTTTCTTCAAAACAGCGGTTCATATCATCACATATGATATAGTCAAACAAAACAGGATAAAACCATTCCAACTGATGATTGAAAACTTTGAAAGACTTCAAAGCTATGAGATGGGGACTCATGCTTACCATAAACGCTTATATAATCTTATCTTAGTTATTAGTTTTTTAAGTTACTGTTTGAGTTTGTTTGAATATTACTCTATTGTTCAGGGTTTTTATTTTCTGTGTTTCATTTTGGCAGTAAACATGGATTTAGAAATCTATCCATTTCGTCTAGGTCCTCTAATTTATTGAAGTACGTTTTCAAAGTAGTTTCTGATAATCTAGATTTTAGCTGAGTTAATTGGGATTTCACTTTTCAAATTTTTAATTGCATTGATTTGTGCCTTTCCTCCATTTTTTTGGTATAAGTGGCTTTAATTTGATAATTCTTTGAAAAAACAGCTTTTAGTTCATTATACTTTTAATATTTGTCTCAAATTCAGTAATGTCTGAACTTACCTTGAAAATTTCATTCTTAAACTATCTTTGCACTTGGAATGACCAAGGTTTTCTGGGATCTTTAGTTCTATCATTAGGTTATTTATTTCAACTTGCTCTGTGTCTTGGTTATTTTTTTACTGCTAAGACAAAATGCCTGATACTCAAATTTAAAGGAGGAAAGATTTACTTCAGTTCACAGTTTGTGGAGGTTTCAGTCTGTGGTCAGCTGATTCCACAGCACAGTGCGATGGCAGAGAGACACCATAGAGGAAAAACAGTTCATGGTGTAGCAGGAAGAAGGCAGCAATGAACAGCTTGTCTTTATCTTTTATTCCATCAAGGATACAAGCCTTTTTTGTGGGGTCATGTACACTCAGGAAATCTTCTGTCTTCAGTAAATCCATTCAGTCACGTCTAGAAATACTATAATTGCTATATGTGGACTAGTTTAGTCCCACACAGCCTTAATTGCAGTGCCACAAGACCTAGACCCAACCAGCTCAGAAAACCCCAAGTATTAGTATTAGATACAAGGTATAACGCTATTTTTTTTCATGTGAACATTCATGCTTATGAGCTTCCCTCTTAAAACTACTTTTATTGGGTCCCATAGGCTGTGGTATGTTTTAATGAGGTCATTTGAGCCTATAAACTGTCATAATATCTTCTTTGATTTTTTGTGTGACTCAGTGATTCAAGAAAGCACTGTTTAATTTCTATCTATTTGCTTAATTTCTTGTGTTTCCTTTGCCATTGATTTCTAGTTTTATTGCACTGTGGTCTGATAATGTGCACAGAAATTTTTCAGTTATTTCATATTGCTTTAAGCATGCTTCTTTGGATAATATGAGATCTATTTTTGAGAAAGTTTCACATATTGATGGGAAGAAGCTGTCTTTAACTTTGGGTGGAGGGCTCAGTAAATACTCTATTATATCTATTTGTTAGAAGGTGTGGTTCAACTCCAATATTTATTTGTTCATTTCTTGTCTAGTTCATCTGTTTATTTGTGACAGTGGGGCATTGAAGTTCCCCACTATAACTGTGTGGATGTTTATCTGATTTTATGTCCAGGGATGTTTGTTTGATGAGTTTAGCACACCAATACTTTGTGCATAAATATTTATAAATATTTTATTTTCCTCTTAACTCATAACCTTAATACGCTGTGCCTTATTGTTTTTTTCTGCTCCATTTTGTTTTGTAAAATTTTCAGTCTGTAATTTTCTTATTTAATTTTGCATTAAATGGGTTTCTTGTATGTAGTGCATAATTAGTTTTTGCTTTTGTTTAGTCCAATCTGACAATCAGTGTGCTTTCACTTGGAAGTTGACATCATTCACTTGAGAATCATTACTGAAAGTGCTTGAGTTGATCTTATCATTGCATCATTGCTGAGGATATATAGTCCATGTTTGGTTAGGCAAAAAGAAATCAGCTTGCCTTCTAATTTTTCCTTTATTGTATTCAGACTACAAGCATATTAATTGGTACCAATCATAGCATCGTGGCCTTCCCATTATCCACATCTAAACTGTGCTAAGCCTATCTGTGGAGTAATAAGAAGTCATGCATCCTTAATTCATATTCACCCACTCAGATGCAGTCACCTTGAAAAGCCCCAACTATACGTGCATGGAGTTCTGAGGGACAACCACATATAAGCCATTCCCATAGCTTGAGCATTTTTGTTATGTTGGGTTGGTGGTCATGAATTTATTAAGGTGGTCATTGTTGGGTGACCCGCTTGGGACCCCTTCTGTCTCTCTTCCAACAGAATCTGTTTTTCTCCCAATAAATATATTCTACTCTTCACCTCTGTTCTTCCTAAAATTCATTCTTTAGTTTTACAGATCATGAGCTTGCGGACATAGTAGCTTGAGAGTTTAATTTTCCTATATCATTTGGAGGGCTTCCAACAAGTTCACTGCATGGAGACTTAGGCAACACAATGCCAAAGTCCCTCACTCCTCTGGAATTCATTCTCAAGCACTGGAAGATGTTCAAATCTTTCATGTAAAAAGTGAGCCCATTGGTATTTCTCTGCAGAAATGCATGGACTACTTACCCCCTAGAGCCAAAATGGAATACTGAGAGTAAAGCTGTGTGCATACCCAAGTTGAAAAAGCCTGGTATCTATCGAGGTCCTCTAGACATGATCTCTGTAGCAGTACCTCTAACTGCCATTCCATAACTGAGACCTGTACAGCTTGATGAATTTTGCAATCTGTCATTGCCCGTTTCCCCTCATGGCAGTTTGGGTTACTTCTTCAGAAGGCAAATTGTAGATGCAGATGACTTAGTCAGAAATATTATAGACAGTGAGATAGGACTAGTTCCTCAATAGAGCCAGTGCAAACACCTGGAAACTGCTGAGGAAGCTGAAGCTTCCTGCTGTGGACCAGGACTGAAGACAAAAGATCACACAAATGCACCCATATCCTGAGGATTGATAGCCTAAATAGTGCTGATACCCCTAGGAAAGATTCACTACTCTCTAAGAATGCCCATTTTTCTATGTGACTCGCTTCCCCATTTGTCCCTTATGGAATCAATTTTACCTGAACTATTGATCTTATTGGCTAACTATAGTTATGTCCCATCTTATTCCCATCTGCCTTGTGAGCTCTCTGTCTTCCCTCAACTTGAACCCATAGTTTTACTCTATAAAAGTCCCTGGAAAAGACAGAGCTCTTGGCAACCCACTAGGGACTCCTTTTGTCTCTCTTCAGACAGTAGCTTTCTTTCTCCCAATGAATACATTCTACTCTTCAAAAAAAAGGTGGTCATTTTCAGCGAAACACCCTATTTATACATTAACTATGAAAGGTAGTTTTGTGGGCATATTAAACTGGATTGGAAATTGTTTGCTTTAGGGCTTGTAACTCTTTGCTTCATGCTGTTGTGAAGTTTAAATTTCACATTGATTAGGAATTTAATTACAATACATTTACTTTTACATTTGACTTGTTTCTTTGCCTACAGCTTTTAAGATTTGACCTTTGTGTTACCCTTTTGGAATTTCAGTGTAACATGTTGTGGAGAGGTTCTTTTCTCAATGTGGCTATTTACGGATTCAATATACCATATTTACCTATATTATGAATTCTATACATGGACACTTTCCTTGTATGATTTCTGTAAACTGCTATTATCTTCTTCATGCAGTCTTCCAATTTTTCACTTATTCCAATTAATTATAGGTTAATATTCTTTGCAATATCTAATAGGTTTTGATCTATTTTCCTTGGTCTCTTGTTTTTTAAGAGACCAAGTGTATGTTCTGAGTGTATGTTCACATGCATGAGCCCCAGCTTCTTGTTCTGAAATTTATGACTTCTGCTGTGAACACTCTCAGTATATCTTTAAAAAAATCTCCTGGATTTCTGTTTGGTACATTTTCATGGATCACTATTTTTGCTAGACTAGTCATTTATGTATTGTAACATATTGTGTTATTCACCTAAATTTTTGTCATGTCTTCTTTAGGACCAATTTTTTTGTTACATCCATTATATGATTAGTTATGTCATCTCTGATCTCACCAACACATTATCAATCTGTTTTTGTTTTCTCATGTATGTTTGCTATAATTGAACTGTTTGCCTTTAAATTTTTCTCCTCTTGGATTCCCTGTGGATGAGTTTGGGTCATTGGGTTTTTATGAGACATTGTGTTGCTCTATTTGCCCATGTTTAACACTCTGTGTGAGTGTATGTGTGCACGCATATGCGTGTGTGTGTGTTCAGAGTAAAGGTTGAGGATTGCTAAGTTTGGAAAGATTGTATTGCTAATATGTATCTTTTAGTCAGTATCTTTCCAGTGATGTGCTCTTGAAATGGCTAACTGTAGAACTTGCTTCTGTCAACATTTGATTACTTCCGTTAATTTGGGGAGGAAAGAGTGTGGTGTGATTGTCTTAATGCCATTTTCTTAGAGATAAACCACAGTAGTGTTGATGGCACAAGTTAAAGCAGATTTTGGTAGATACTAATACTCTAATCAGGGCAACAATCAGATAACAAAAAAAGGAAAGAAATCTGTAACAATAGACTCAAAGAGAAACTAGATATTGGTGTATTATAAGAATAAATGAAGTACAACTGTGTCATCCATAAATGTAAATAGATGTAGAATAATAATAATGTATACAGAACTGTATACTAATTAGTGACATAAGATAATTATACACTAAATGAAACAACTATATTACCGTTAACAATAGAAAAGAACTAGATAACAATAGAATAGATTCAACTAAATATCTAAAGATTAATAAAGACTAATAGCAATATTAATAATGGAGGAGGTCGGGAAGTGGAAAAGAAAAAAAGCAAAATTTTAAAAACACAGAAAAGGAAGATGATAAGGAGGGAAAGTGTGATACAAGATGCAATTAAGAAGTAAAAAATAGATTTCTTTTTTTAACATTCTTTTTTTAAAATTTTATTTTAAGAGGAAAAAAAAAGCAATACAGAAGAATGGGTAGAAACAATACAGATCCTCAGAAAAAAACATAAAGAAATCACTAGTTGACAAACCACATACTGTCCTCCCAGAAATAGCTGTTCATATTAAAAAATTAAGGAAGAGAAAGTGAACACACAGTGAGGCTGCAAACAGTTACTAAAAAACAGGATGGAATAAAGCCAGTTGAGACAGTGCAGTGAAATTGGCACAGAACATCACAGCAGGTCACAAGG
The DNA here is from genome assembly GCA_004027295.1 of Dolichotis patagonum. Classification (NCBI taxonomy): domain Eukaryota; kingdom Metazoa; phylum Chordata; class Mammalia; order Rodentia; family Caviidae; genus Dolichotis; species Dolichotis patagonum. The sequence goes on from PVJX010006993.1 coordinate 40,625, forward strand.
ACAATAGTAATAGGAAACATTGTATATCTCATTGTCTTCACAGTAGTTGCTCTTCTACTAGGTACAGAAAAATCAAAGAAATACATAACATTATAGAACACATCAACACAGAGTATTGAATAGAGAAACACCATTAATCAGGACAAAGCAAAACGGCGATAAAAATATCTGCCTTCAGAGATAGTAGAAGGAAACTCCCCCCACCTGCTGTACCAAATATGGTAACCTCCTAAGAGATTCCCAGATCCCTGGATCCCAAGTGTTAATGGGGGGGAGATGTGGTATGTTTGATTCTAAGCCCACTCCCCAGTATGCAGCATGCTGGTTGCTGGTTGGCTCGGCACCCTAAGTTCCAAACAAAAAATAGATTTCAATAAAAGTAACTGAAAAGACAAAAAGGAAAATAAAGAAGAGAAATTTCTAGACTCTTCCAAAGAGAAACAAAAATTGATCAAAAATTTTGTTTCTTGGAACCATTATTTTCTTTCTGGAATTTAGATTACTGAAATTCTTGACATATGGGATGGCATAGTGAGTTACTACAAGTTCTGTTTTGCTTTCACTTTCACATTTTTTGAGTGTGAATGCTGTGTTCCTCTCTGCTTTTCCTGCTTCACATAGTCAGTCAATGGTGTCCTGCATCCTTTTGGGGGCAGGGGGGACTGGCAAGGGGTGATGGAGAGACGAATCCAGAGATCAGGCTGATGGCACTGATCTGAATTTTTAAAGACGTGCAAGAATCTATATAGACTGAAAAAGAAGGGTGGAGGTGAGCTCAGACGAAGGGTGGGATTGAGCTTTAGGAAGGGTGGAAGTAGGCTTAGGAAAGGCAGGGATGCACTGTGGGGCAGGTTCCCCAAGGGGGGTGGACCTGGCAGGGATGCTCTACTCAGTTTGCTGAGTAGAGGGATGTCTGAGTGTGCTCTGACTCTCTCTTCTGCCAGGGAAGCCAGCCAGACCTCAGGACCTTGACCTCCCAAAGATTCCCCCTCTTTTTTAAATTAATTCCAATTGTATGGAGGCCATCATGGCTTGTTGAGAATGTAGGGTGTGGACCGGGTGCATAACATCTGTAAGACATAAAAAACAATTAATCCCAGAGTGAGGAGACTAGAGGGCAAAAACAAGCATTGTAGGTTATGTAAGCGGTCAGTGAGGACAGTATCAGTCAGTACTGGCATTTGGATGGAGTCAATTCTCTGTATTTGGTTGGTGAGCTGTAGAGACAAGTTCCAATAGGTGCTGTTGTATGGACTCAAAATCCAGTCACGAAGTGAAAGATGCACAGCTAACAGGTTGGCAGGTTTTGGAGTAATGCAAAGCACCACAGAAGCATATTGTTGATCACAGACCATTGTAGCAACATGCCACAGATCTTGTAGTTCTGCATCTAGAAGGTCTATTTGTTGCTGAAGATTTAAGAGAGCCATGTGCGTGTAGGCATTTATTTGTTGCTGCACTTGAAATGTCTCAGCGGTGGAGCTGGATAGGTTATTGAGAGCCTGGGTAGTCACTGTTGATGGAGCGAGGGAGACAGCATTGTTGGCTCCTGCAGCAGCAGCTCAGTAGTAGCCTGGAAAGAATAGGGAAGAGATTTCAGGCTTGGCTGCAGGGTGTTTTAATGGCTCCCCATGTGATGGAGGGGTGGTGGTGGTGTTAGAGATGCACCTCCTCCTGCGTCGAGTTGGTACACCCCTTGGTGACTGTCGTGTAGTGTCAGTCAATCCATCTCTGAGGTCAGTGGCAGTGGTTGGCTGGACATCAAATGTGGGGATCCACATGGGGTGAAGGGCTGTTTCTGGAAAGACAAGCTAATCCTCTACCCTGGGTTAATAGGGGAGCAGCAGGTTGCCATTGTTGACTAAGGAGGTCCTTCCATCTCACCAGAGGAAGTGGAGTGGGAGGGGCAAGTAATGGACCCGAATGTTTGTGAATAGGAGATAGCCCTTTTATCACTATGAATTTTGTTAACAAATTCATAGTGATAAAGGATTTAGTTAGTAGATGAACTAACTAGGTGAACAGTAGATGAACTAACTAGATGAACTAACTAGATGAACTAACAGTAGTTCATCTGGTGTGCTCCAGGGGAATAGGATCCCCTCTGTTGTTATTAAAATTTTTAAGGAAAGATTGGTATGTTTAATGATGGTCTGTCTTTGGGGATTGTAAGGGAGTCCATGATGTAGGGAAATGTTATATGTTGAACAGGCATTTATGAAGAAGGCACTGGTGTAACAAGGACCATGATTTTTTTTAACAACCATGGCTGCTCTAACAGTTGCACACCTGTAGAATAGTAGCAAACAGTTACATATTTTACATAGAAAATGTAGAAATAAAATCATATACAATGTGGTAGCGCAAAAAACCATGATGACAATTTGTAACACACTTGAATCTTCATTTTGACATCAAATTACACCTTTTTGGTTAATCATCCCTATCTAATACATGGAAGATTTAACCTAACTTGTCATTTAGGGGGAATATACATCTCATAAACATTAGTGAGAGGCAGGCAGCTGAATCTGAACCAAAATTCTGTCACCATAAACAATCCCTGTTTGACATTTTGGGAAACTAGTATATCTGTAAACATGAATATATGCGTACACCATGAATTTAGCAACAATCATTTGTCATAACCCTATGAAAACCTTTTTATGGGAATTTTTTAAATCGAAAACATTTTGTATTAGTGTTTTTTTTAACGATGACTAATGTGAGCCTATTACAATAACATTATCATATTACTTCAGTTGAGTTGTCTCCCAGAAAGTTATGGAGATCATTGGAGCCTCGAATCATGAACAAGAGCTGGTAAAATGTTACCAGGTGGCCACTTTCTTATTCATCAACTGAAGTCTCTTCCAACAATCCCAACCCCAAGGGATATTTGTTTAATCATTTTAAAATAATTTTTTCTTAAGAAAACTTCAATCATAACATTGAACATATTATTATTGAACAATGAGAGACTCTCACATTATGATAAGCAACAATGTACAGTACATTTACATAACTGACTTTAGAATCATTGTGACTAACTGGGAACCCAGGTGGAAGCGTGTGCTGTTATTTTATAATTCAAATAAATCTTGAGTAAATGATCTATAAATGAAAAAGCAAAAGGAAAAAGAAAAATTGCTGAGCTCAAAATACAAAAGACAATCTGTTCACAAACAGACAAATGGACAAACATGGACAGAGAATCTGTATAAATCCAAACATATGTAGAAGCAAACACAGAGTTGTCAATGTCCACGAGAACTCTCCAAGTCTTAGAGTGGACAAACTGACAGATTGACAGGCAGACTAATGAACATCTTACACAGTCAGAGTGCACTAAAATATATTTTAGCCAAATTGAATTACACAAATTTGTCTACACCTGTACATTTTGCAATTTTAAATAGATTAGTCAGATTTGTTGTATGTCAACTAGCAGAGATGTCTTATCAAAATATTTGAAAAAGACAAAACCTTATCTATAATTAATGTATTTTTCTCATAGGACTTAAAATGTACTTCTATCATCTATTTGGACATTTTTTGTTTGTGATTACCATCTTGTGGGCATCTTGGGTCAAGTCTAGATTTATCCTTTTCTATTGATTGTGGCGTGGTCTCCAAGGCATCACTGTCATAGGATTGGGCATCAGCTTCTTGAGAGGAATCAACACCTTTTCTGGGTTTGGGCTCATGATACAGCTGGACAGCACACACTGGCACCCAGATAGGACATTTATCTTTTCCTGGAAAAACACAAGCATACCCTCAACCCCACATTAGCACTGGGCTGGGTGTTTTATTATCCAGTATGATGATATTTCCAATGGATTGTTTTTAGAGTTTATTTGACTGCATTATTATTCTGCTGCAGTAGTTACATCTGTATTAGAATTTAAATATTGTAAATAGTGTATACTGCCAAATGAAATCCATGATGAGGTGAAATCTCCCCTTTTTTTGAAATTTAAATTTTGAGCACATTTAACTACTTTTAGACCTGAAGATTACAATGAATTTTTGTGGTATGCTATAAAGAAATTGGAAACTGCATTTTATATTTAGGTACCTTGGGCTCTCTTGTGACTTGCAGGTGGTACTCCTGCATGTCAACTCACTGTTGTTGGGGATCTGAGCACCAGTGCAGTGTAAACTGTGTATTTATAAAGCATGTTCACAGGTGATAGGAAAAACCAGAGTAGCTCGGGCAGGCCAGAGCTGTGTCCTACCTCTCTAATAAGTATCAAATATCCAAAATCCCTAGGTATCTTTTCTTAACTTACAGATTTTCAAATTTTTGTCAAGGGAAGAATAAACAATTGAGCAATAAAATAATCTAGGGAGATTTGAACTGTGTTTTGAGTAGATTGAACAATAACCTTGATTTTTCTTTGCAAGTGAAACAAGCAACATTGTTTGTTCACCTTCCTCCTCTGGGCCAAACTCCAGGCTCAGTGGAGGTTTTGGTGTCCTCCCCTGCCTGGAGGCCTGTAAGAATCAGGGAGAGGAGCAGAAAGCAGCAGTTTCTATTAAGTAACCTTTTAAAATCTGTAGTGGGCTGTCCAGTGGCATCTCTCACAAGGGCCATTGTGCTTAGTTTAGGGTATGGAAAAAGCAAATTTTGGTTGGTCTTCAGGGTGTAGGGAGATGGAAAAGAAGCAATCCTTTATATCAATAATACTTGTGAGTTATGTTTGTTGTTTATTGGGTCCCTTTTTTGTTGCCAGGCTGAGGGGTGCCTTGTTTGGAGTATAAAGGTCTGTCATTTCTATCAGTCTTAGAGCAGCAGTCTGTCTCCCAGCAATAACCACGTTCTCATTTGGGGCACATTGGTGTTCACATTCATCCTTACAGAGATCCAGGCTGTCTAGGTATTGACTGCTACTAAAAATGCTAGCTGTTTCCAGTCAGTGGGACAATTACATTCCATACTGACTGTTTCAAGGAGTAGTTGGGCAAAAGGTTCTTGGATGCCATCCTCCTTGACTGCCTCATGGAGGCGCTTTAAGGTGGTATGTTCTTGAGGTTACCAGTGCAAAGGGCAAGCAGGATTCTGACGTAAATTAACAGGAAATGCATCATTTACCTCTTTTTCCCATTCTCAGTGTTTTGCCTGGGTATCCTGAATACAGCATAAGCCTTCATAATAATCATGCCATTCTGTAGTGGTAGATTGAGATTTTCTATTTACATTTGTCTGACAGTAAGATTTCCATAGATCTTTAGGATTTAATGACCCATCATCACCAGTAGGTGGTGCTGCTGGGTAGGCAGGTGGGTCCTCCCTGTCATGTTCCTCTTTCATTGTCTGACAGGGCAGAGGTTCTGTGGTGAACTTGGCTGGGGTGGGGACCCTTCTCTTGGTGTCATCTTTGAAGTTTTTAAAGGCTCGAGAGAAGGGTAGATTTTCAGTATAATAGAGGCCTTCTCCTCCCTTGATTTTTCCTGACACCACTGACTCAGCAAAATATCTTTCTCCAAGTCACAGGTAAGGGATGCCCACGGGCACTGCAGCAGTGCAAGTGGTGGGATCAACTAACAGCAGGAAGGCCTCTGCAATCGACCCCAGTGATGTTGTCCAAGCCCATCAAACATGCTTGGATAATAAGTAAGGTAGGTTGGAGCCCCAGGGTAAAGGCTTTCCCCTCATGTTGCTCCACTGCTTGGACTCGCTTTAGGAGCCAAGCCCAACTCTGAGGGTCCCATAGTTAGGCAGTGTGCAGCCAGGGATAAAGGGGGAGAAGGATTTCCCAATACTGGGAAAGGGTGGAATAGGTAATTTTGCATTGCCTAGCCTGCAAGAGGGCAGCAAAAGCCTATGCCTGTGGCTGCTGTTCCTTCTAAAGCACGGGGCCCATGATGTGAGCAAGGGCCACTTACTGAGTCTGAGGAGGCACAAATGCCCACATTTGGATGCCACTTGCAGGCTTTTTGGGGCTGTGGGGGACTGGCAAGGGGCAATGGAGAGACAACTCTATAGATCAGGCTGATGGTGCAGATCCAATTTTATTAAGGAAGTGGAAGAGTCTATATAGACTGAAGAGGAAGGGTGGAAGTGATCTCAGAGGAAGGATGGGATTGAGCTTCAGGAAGGTTGGAAGTAGGCTTAGGGACAGCAGGGATGCATTGTGGGGTGGGCTTTGAGTGGGGGGACCTAGCAGGGATGCTCTACTCAGTGTACCAAGGAGCAGGGGGTCTGAGTGTGCTCTAACTCTCTCTTCGGCCAGGGCAGCCAGCCAGACCTCAAGACCTCGACCTCTTACAGTGCCCACCTTAAAACTTTAGTAACCCCATCACCATCAACGTTTCATGTCCCTCTGTGCACTCCAAATCACTGTGCTTTCTGCAAAACTCTCTGGCTTATGGGTATTCAAGGTGCCCCTTAAAGGCTCTTTGCACACCCCAGAGTGTTCAAATTCAGGCATTTCCTTGATCATATCATTGATCACCTTGTCAGATGGGAAAAAGAAAGACCACTAACATTTGTTCCTAATGTGAGTGGCCAAGGGGGTGATGATAAGCAGTCCACTGGACTTGATGACAGTGCTTTCAATCTCTCCCAGAAACCAGCCTGGTTCATGGAGAGTGAGATGCCTCATACTCCCTGACCTGAGCTGAAAAGTCTCAAGAGGTCTTTGTGTAGCCAGCATCTTCTCTATGTCTGTATCTCTGGGATATCTCCTACCTAGGCACCTGACATATAGATATTCTGTGTCTTCTGATGCTTACAGTGGCTCAGTCTGAAACAAATACCCCCTTTCTAAAACATCTTCTGCTTAATCACTCAGTAAATGCTACACCGAATTTCTTTTCCAAGTGTAACTTGCTTTGTGGAATCAGTTACTCTCAGAATAAAAGCACATACAGTCTGCTTTTGCAGATTACAGTAACTAAGGTTTTTGTTTGGTAGCTTTTCTGTTTTCTTTTTTGTTTAAATTTAGCACAGATTATCTTGGCAATTATTTGTCCTTGGGGCTGCTGAACGATTTCAGGCTTATTTTGTTTTGCAGAGACAGTTTCCCCTCTAAACTCTACAGATGTTTAAGACTGCTCTTTTGTAGCTAAGTGTGGTGATACATGCCTATAATCCCAGCACTTGGGATGCTGAAGGAAAAGTATTGTCAATTCAAGGTCAATCTGAGATGCCTGGTGAGATCTTCTTAAAAAAACTAAAATGAAACAAAACAACCTGCTCCATTTTATACCTATAATGTAACACACTGCACAATGCACCCAGGGTATGCAGTTCCTTTCTGAATCTTCTGCAACACCTGTGGACACCACAAGGTGTAATTCAGCCCTTAAACTCTTTAGTGCCTAGGCCTCATGGCATTTAACAGAACTTTGGCTGTAGTGTGGAATAATCTACTTTCAGGCACCAAAGGATGATTGTTAGACAGAGTATGTCATGGACACTGAATTAGCTGGTGCTTCTGGGAGTAGTAAGCAGGGTACTGCTTGGATTTATTTTGCTTTTCCTTTAATCACAGGTCTGCATTCTCTTGCAATAAACTAAACTGGTTCTCCTCCTATGATATGTTTTCTTTCCTGCAGTGAGTGGCTTGAATTTAGGAGCTGAACAGACTAGAGTCTTCTTCCTTCCCTCTTTAGTTGTGCTCTGTTTGATTTTGATTATGCTTCCACAGGTATGGATAGGTAGAGTTTTGTGCCTTTGTCCTGTGATCAGATACTTCAGTTAAGTTAGAGGAGAGGAAGGTGCAATGTGGTTAGTCCAGTAGCCATTTTTCACTGACTTCAGTCTCCACACCTTTCCCTCTGTGATAAACCCGACCTCCACTTCTATCTTCTCATTCTGTGAGGTTCTAGATGGGTATAGTACGCTGCACCCTCTGGCTGTGCCTCTTTTCCTAGGCTCTTCACTTGAGCTTTTTCTCAGCACCCCACAATGTAGCAATAATCAGGCTGTGCTCTCAGTGATACTGTGGACTCTAGGGATTTAGAAGCTTTTGCTTGGTTGTAGAAGGTCTCATGTTCAGACACTGAACAATGGGCAGTGGCAAGGATATTCTATGGACTGAGAAGCACAGGTGTCATGGTAGGAAATGGCATGTTGTGTTGCTGATCATGTTACTTTTCTCCCCAGGTCCACATCAGTGGAGACCACTGCTTGTACCTGCAACTCTCTGAACCATGGTTCCCTAAGCAGGACTGTGTCTTTGTTTTTTTATTTTCACAAATGCCTGCTGGTGATTTTTCAGTCACCCTCTCTGAGTGATTACCTGGCTGTCAGTTACACTGTGTCCCTAGTCCATGGATATCTTCCTCACTGGAGTCCCTCTCCCAGTGAGGAGAGTGGGTAGGCTGGAGCCAGTCTCAGCAGACATGCTTCCTCTTTCAAGCACATTAGATACTTTTCAGGGATGATAGGTTTACCAGGTGGCCTGGCATGTAAGGAGTGCTGGGTGCCTGAGTGGCCCAGCTTCCCATTCTGCACTCCCCTGATCCTGGGCTTGATTTGGTGGGTTAATCTTGCAGGTTGTGTTAATCTATCTGTGTTCATCTGCCTCCTGCATTACTGAGTACCTCAATTTTCTGGTAAAAGTCTTCTAAACTTCCCTTATGCACCACTGTCTATACTCAACCCTTTTGGCTGGTCTTTATATTTCTTCCTTTGAGGGTTTTCTGCTCAATTCACTTGTTCATTTAATGATTAGGCTGCTTCTTTTGGTGTTCAGATTTTTGAATTCTTTACACGTTCTAAATATTAATCCTCTTTTGTAGAGTAGCTGGTAAAGATTTTGTCCCATTTTGTAAGTTGTGCCTTCTGTTCATTGTTTCCTGTGCTGTAGAGAAGTTTTTTTTTTATTTAGCTGTCATCTAATTTGCTTATTGCTGATTTACTTCCTTTGCTATTATGGTCCTATTCAGGAACTCTTTTCCTGTGCCTATAACTCCAAGATTATTTCCTACATCATGGTCCAGCAGTTGTGAGGTGCCCAGTCTTATATGAAAAACTTCTATCCATTTTATCTGATTTTAGTACAGAGTAAAATGTCATTTCATTCTTCTGCCAATGGATAGTTTTCCTTGAAGCTATTGCTGAAAATTGTATCTTTTCTTTAGCACTTATGTTTGCCTTCTTTTTCAGAAGTCAAATGGATTTAGATGAATGAGTTTCTTTTTATGTCTTCTGTTTTATTTTAGTTGGCTACATTTCTTTTTTGCTGAAAGCATTATGTTTCTGTTACTTGGCTTTATATTATACTTTTAAATTTGGTATTGTGTTGCTTTGAGGTTTGCATGAACTATTATGGGTCTTTTGCACTTCTCTATAAATGCTCAGTTTGCATTTTCTAGTTTGGTGAGGAATGTTGTTAGTCTTTTACCAGGGAGTACATGGAATTTTTAGATTAGTTTTGGTAATGCGGCCACTTTGGCATATTTCTGCCAGTACATGCACAAGACAAATTTTTCCATTCTCTAATGTCTTCCAAAATAGTTTTTCAGTGCTCTGTACTTTTCATTATGAAGGTCTTCCATCTTGTTTGATAGGTTGATTCCTAGTTATTTATTGAAACTATTGTAAATGAAATCATTTTCATTTCTCTCTTAGTAGTTCATTGTGGTACATAAGATAGTTACTGATTTTTTGTGGCAATTCTATATCTTACCTCTTCACTGAATTTTTTGTATTTAACAGTTTCTTCTTAGAATTTTTAGAGCCTTTTGTAAAAAATAGCATCATCATCAACTAGAGAGAATTTGAATTCTTCCTTTCTTTTTATATTTTTTATCGCTACCAGGGATCAAACTCACAACTGCAGATTTGCAAGGCAGATGCTTATGCTGCTGAGCTAAATCCCCAGGCCCTCCGTTCTTATTTGTATACTTTTTATTTCTTTTACTTGCTCAATTATGTGGGTGAAAATTTTAAAAACTATATTGAACAGGAGTGAAAAGAGCAAACAAAATTGTTTCATCCATAATTCTGCAGAATATGCTTTCAGTGTTTCCCATTACAATATGATGGCAGTAGCATTTTACACCTAGTATTTTTATCTTTCTGAGGAAAGATTCTTGTAACATATTTTCTGCAGGCTTTTTTCAGGATAAAGGACTGTTAATTATTTTGAAAGTCATTTGCTACATATAATGAGATAATCATGTGGTATTTGTCTTTGGTTTTAATCAGGTAGAATATTACATTTATTGATTTTCATTTATTGATTTACATAGGCTGAAACATCATTTCATCACTGGTGGCACATGCTTGACCATGTTATATGATCCTTATAGTCATGAATTTTGTTTTCAAAAATGTTACTGATGAAATTTGCTTCTGTATTGACCATGGATATTGATCTACAGTTTTCTTTTATGTTTAGTCTTTGTTCAATTTTGGCATCAGGATAAGGATTCATAGACACAGGTTAATTACTTCATAGAAATAGTTTGGAATTAGACTTTCCTTTTTGGTTTAGGAGAATTTTGAAAAGCTTGGTGTGAGTTTTCCTTCAAATTTGATAAAATTTAGCAATAAGTACACCAAATCTTGGGCATTTCTTTATTTGGAGTTTCTGATGATTACTTCAGTCTTATTTCCTTTTATGAATCTTTTAAAATTTTGTCTTCTTTCTTCAATATTCATGTGTTTTATGTGTCTGGGAACACATACATTTCTTATAGATTTTCCAATTTATTGAAATATGTCTTCAAAGTAATTCTCTGGATTTCAGTGATATTTGATGTGATTTTACCTTTTTCGGTTCTAAATTTTTTAGCTTGTTACTTCTTATTCTCTTTAAATTTTGACTAAGGCTTTATTAAGATTTATGATTCAAAGAGCAACTCTTTGAGCCATTGATCCTTTGTTTTGTTCTTTAAGTTTCTATTTTATTGAATTACTACTCTGATCTTCACAATTTAATTTCTTCCACAGTGCTTGCATTTGGGGTGTTCTTTTTCATTAGGACATTGAGGTGCACCATTCATTTATTTATTCAAGATTATTGTTTTTGTGATGTAGTTTCTCAGCCATAAATTTTCTTCTTATGACTGTTTTTATTGTGCCTCAGAGATTTTGATATGCTGTGTTGTCATTATCCCTTGATTCTAGGAATTTATTCTTTGGTATGTTCAGAGAATCACTGATCATTCAGCATTGAATTATTAAATCTCTGTGATTGGTCACTATCTGTAATTTGTTTCTTATTGATTTCTATTTTTATTTCATTGTGATAAACTAGGGTGTGATCATATCAGACAGGCTGTGATGGTTTTGTGTACTTATTTAAATATGCTTCATAGCTTAAAGTGTGCTGTAACTCAGAGAAAGTTCCATATGCTGTGGAAAACAATATGTAAATTTTTGCTATGTTAGCACTCTATAAGTATCTATTAATTTGATTTAATCTATACTGTAGTTTATTATGGGAGATCCAGGTCCAGAGCTCTGGCTGGCCTCCCTGGCAGAAGAGTGAGTCTGAGCACACACAGATTCCCCACTCTTTGTCACACCAAGTAGAGTATTCTTGCCAGGGCCACCCCACTCGGAGCCCACCACACAGTTCATCCCCGCCTTCTGTAAGTTCACTTTTGCCCTTCTCTAAACTCACTTCTGCCCTCCTCTAAGTTCCCTTCCACACTCCCTCTTCAGCCTTATATATACTCCTGCACTTCTGCAATAAAATCAGATCTAAACCATCAGCCTGATCTCCAGAGTCTTCTCTCCATCATCCCTTGCCAGTCCCCCGTGGCCCCAAAATGGCCACAAGTGGTGCCCAAAGTGGTGCATCGGTGCCTACTTTGGACTCAGTAAGTGGTCCCTGCCCACATGATGGGCCCCATGCTTTGCAAGGAGCAGCACCCACAGGCATGTGCTCTTGCTGCCCTCTTGCAAGCTAGGCAATGCAAAATTGCCTATTCCGCCCTTTCCCAGTATTAGGAAATCCTTCTCCCCCTTAATCGCTAGCTCTGCACTGCTTACCTATGGGATCCTCAGACTTGGACTCAGCTCCTGAAGTGTGTCCAAGCAGCTGAACAACATTAAGGGAAATTCTTTCCCCTGGAGCTCCAACCTACTTTGCTCACCATTAGAGCTTGCCTGATGGGCTCAGAAAATGTGACTGGGGTTGCTTCAGAAGCCTTCCTGCTGTTAATGGATCCTGCCACTTGTGCCATCGTGGTGTCCTTGGGGTTCCATCCCTTACCCAAGAATTGGAAAAAGATCTCTTGCTGAGCCAACAAGATCAAATAAACCCAATTGAGGAGAGGACCTTTATTCTGCTGCTTAAAGTAATGAAAATATACCCTTCTCTTGAACCCTTAATGGGCCCAAAGATGGCACTGAGAGGACTGTCCCCACCCCACCCAAGTTCCCCACAGGCCAACAGGCCAAAACCTCTGCCCTGTCAGGCGATGAAAGTGGAACTGGACTGGGATGACCTGCCTGGCTATCTGACAGCACCACTTACTGGTGATGGGGTTACATTACAGACTAAAGATCCATGGGACTCCTACTGCTGGACAAATATGAATAGAAAATCTCAGTCCACCACTACAGAATGGCATGATTATTATGAGGGCTTATGCCATACTCAGGATAATTGGGGAAAATACTGTGAGTGGGAGGAAGAGATAAATGATGTGTTTCCTGTTAATTTACATCAGAATCCTGCTTGCCCTTTGCCTTGGTATACTCATGAACATACCACCTTAAAGCACCTCTGGGAGGCAGTCAAGGATTATGGCATCCAAGGGCCTGTGCCCAACAACTCCTTGAAACAGTATGGAACTTAATTGTCCCGTTGCTTGGAAACAGCAGGTGAAAGCCATTTTTAGTAGTGGTCAATACCTAGACTGGCTGTCTATGTATAAAGATGAATGTGAACAACAGTCAGAGAGAAACTTTAGAGCCAATGTGGTACTCAATTATGTATGCCTTCTGGGAGAAGGCATTTATGCCTCTCCAGCCATACAGGCACAAGGTCCTCCCCAATATTTTGATCAAGGAACGGTACCTTCCCTGAGAGATTTTAACCTCTGTCATGCAGGCCCTGTAACTCCAAAGAGCAAGCTAATGCATGGGGTAATGAGGACTTTGCCTCCTTTGTTTCTAAAGTTCTAGAATCCTGCAAGTGAAAAGTACAACATGAGGGAGCTTCTAATGTTCTGGTTAAAGAGTTGATTTTTGAAGGCGCTAACCCCACATGCAGGACATTACATTAATAGCCGCCACTGAAAATGAAGACCTTGAGAGATGGATCCTAGCTTGCAGGGAAGTTAATGCCCAAGGTGCACAAGCCTTAGTGGCAGCCTTAGCAGCTCACCTAAAAACAGGCACTGCCAGCCTATGACTCTGCTTCACATGTAAAGCCCCTGGCCATTTTGCCTAAGACTGCCCACAAAAGAGACAAAACACCAACACTACTAAACCAAAGCTCCCTACAATGTGCCCTGAATGTAAAAGAAGATATCACTGGGGCAAAGACTGTAGATCCAAAACTGACAAGATGGCAATCCCTTAAACTCCCAAAGGGGTAACCCTCAGCCCAACCACAAAACAGGGAAATAAAAACGTCTTCTCAGATCCTGTGGACTGCACCTATAACTCAAAATAAAGCATTACTTGCCTTGACCATTGAGGAAATGACAATCTCAGGCTTAAATGATTCTGGAGCTGAGTGCTCCTGTTTACCATTTGACCCATATGCACAGTTATGGTCTTTAGCTCCTGGACCCCTAGTCGAAGTGGCCCCTGGCCATTAACCTGCCACCCAAACAGCTACTTTACTATCATGGAGAGATAATGAAGGATGCTCCGGCCATTTCCAACACCTCTTTTTAAAGGGGCTCCCTCAAGTCCTTTGGGGGAGAGACATACTTGCTCAATTGAATGTCATACTAACCACAGAGTCACTCCCCCTCCTCATGAGGCTACTGCTTTGGTGGTAAAAGCACAACCTATACAGTTAGAGTGGGACACTTATGAGCCTGTATGGGTGGAACAGTGGCCCCTGAGATCCCAAAAATTAATGGTACTTAATCAGTTAATTAAACAACTTCACCAGGGACATATAGAGCCTTCGAACAGCCCCTGGAACACCACAGTATTTGTGATACACTAGAATGACCAAAATAAATTTTGCCTATTCCATGATCTTAGAGAGGTTAACAAACATAAAAATGGGAGCTCTACAACTACGATTACCATCTTTACAACTATCCCCTGGGATCATTATATAGCTATAATAGATACAAATGACTGCTTCTTCTCCATCCCTTTACATGAAGCAGACTGATGCAAATTAGCCTTCTTTGTCTCCAAAGTAAATCATCAGGGACACTCTGAAGCGTACCACTGGAAACTACTTCCCCAGGGAATGATCAGTAGTCCAACAATTTGTCAAATATATGTAGATCATTCCATAAATCCCCTCAGACAGACCTACCACTGCATCCAATACATGGATGACATCCTCCTCACCTTCCTAGATCAGCATCTTTTACAAATAGGACTCCAACAAAAAATAAGGAACCTAAAAACGATTGGCCTCAGATCACCTCAGACAAAATACAAACTAAATCGCCATACATTTTCTTAGATCATTACATCTCACATCAGGTTACCCTGATAGGTCCTAAACTCTTCAGACAAAACTCTCACATATTGGCAGAACTACAAAAATTATGTGGGGTTATTAACTGGCTTTGGCCTGCAATGCCCCTTGCTTCAGACAAATCGCATCTCTTATGTGATCTTTTGCAAGGGAGACCAAATTCTATCTCACCTAGGGTCCTTACTCCTGAGGCACATACCACCCTTTACTGTATAGAAAAACACATTCAAGCCTCACAAAGGCTTAAATTGTAAAGGCTATTCACAGGAATTATTAAGGAAAACTCAAACATAGAAAAAGAAAATGATATGCAGAGGTGTGAAACACACAGAACTCCAGCCATTTACAACCAAAACAGAGCTATACCTAGACACATAATAATCAAGATCCCAGAAATTCAATATAAGAACAGAATATTAAAAGCCATCAGAGCAAAGAAACAGATCACCTATAACGGAAAACCCATCAAAATCATGGCAGATTTCTCAACACAGACCATCAAGTCAAGAAGAGCTTGGAGTAAAATAATTCAAGCTCTAAAGGAGAACAACCTCCAGCCCAGATTGATGTATCCTGTAAAACTCTCTCTAGAAATTAATGGAGAAACAAGATGCTTCCATGGCAAAGAGAAACTGAGAGACTTTGTGACCATTAACCCAACCCTACAAAAAATACTAAAGGACATTTTAGAAAGAGAGAAAAAGAATACGAGCATTTCAGGAACAGTTACACAGAGGGTTCAGTGAGTGGGGCAGACAGTGGAGTGGAAGAGAAAAATAGACAACCAATGGCAGAAAAATAGAATAGCAGAAATGAGGCAGAAAAGATTGGCTGTAATTTCTAGTATAGAAGGCCTCAAAATATTAACAGAGAGAAACACAGGCAGAGTAGATCAAGAGATAGGGTCCATTGAGATGCTCTATATAGGCAGGGGGACCCTAAATAAACAGTGCACCCTATGGGAGTGAAAGGGGAGGAATTGTCTAAAAAAGGAAGACAGAGGATATTGTTACTGGGGTAACAAGATTTAAAATCTACATTATTCGCTCCACTCTACTTGGATGGATTACATGCTGTTTCAGTTTGTCTACTTATGCTAGACTTGAGGACATTGTCAGCTATCCCAGAAATAAGAGGACATATTATGGTAATCATCCCTAATTTCCTATCAACTTAATCTGAATCCCTTTATAACTTATACTGTCTTATTATGATGGATCTTATTTGATTCTTGTTTGTTAGAGTGTTATCTTGTATTGATGATTTTATTCAAATCTGTTATGATTAATAGCATCAAGTCTAAGAGTATAGGCAACTACACCGAAGATGACAAGATTCACTAAGATACCGACTCTGGTTTGATTATTGCCTGCTTTTGAAGTCTTATAATATCTCCAATGCTTTGTTTTTATTATTGTTTTTATACAGTGCTGAGACATCATGGTAAACATTGTAGATCACCTTGTATTGTGGTTTTATATGACTTTTTGCTTCACACTTTTCTAGGAATTGTTTTGTCTTGTCTTGCTTTGTTTTGTTTTTCCCTCTAATACAGAAAGGATAGATACACATGTAGAGACTCATGCATGTGTAGAGCTTCTAAACAGTTTATGAGAACCCACTGTATAATGCATGTTGAAATGAACAATTACTTTGAAGAAAAAGAGACACTAGAGTACCCAGTGCTGAATCCATAATGTCATGATGTGAAATCCAGCAATACTATCATTCTTTGTTCAAAGTGATTTTAGCTTGTTTTGTTTTGTTTAAGTTCAACACACATGAAGGTATGGACAGCTGTTTTGAAGAGAATGATAGGCATTATGACAGCCATTCTTGGCTTCCTTGTTTTCTGGTCTTGAAGACCTGAAACACCTTCCTCATCCTGTTCAGGTCAGTTCCATACTGTGTTGTTTCATGGGAATTCCCTGTATGTGACAATATGAACAACTATTTGGAAGAAAACAAGGGTCAATATGATAGAAGGTGAATATCTCCAATGGTCTAGCTTTGAAAATTAAGTCTCTTACATTGTTTTCTTGTGACCTGCTTTTTTGTGTTGTGTTTAATATTACCCTTTTAATATAATTGAAATTATATTTGAGTGTGTAAGATGGATGACCATATTGCTGTTTTTGTCGGATTGTGGAGCAGAACTGTTAACTGTCTCACTATTTGAATGTCTATTTTGCATGTTTTAATTTTGTAATTTGAACAACTATTTCCAAGATGTCAGTATGTAATTTGTCAAGTAATGATTTGTTAGGGTTTTTTTTTTGGTTCTTTTCCTTTTTCTCTTGGAATTATGTATTGTTGTTACCATTTATTCTGTTTTTTTTTTGTTTTTCTTTATAAATATCATTTAAAAAACCAGATAATGAGCCATGCTACACCACTGATACCTTTAAACAAACTTGCACTAAATAAAATATCACTTTACACCATGGTATTCCGTATAATCCTCAAGGACAACCTATTGTGGAAAGAGCCCATCAAACCTTAAAAACTATTTAAAAAGGAGGGTAACTGTACCCCCGAAGCACACCAGATGAACTAATTATGAAGGCCCTTATAACGATAAATCTCTTAACTTTCATTGACAAATGCCTTTCCCCTACTCACAAACATTGGGGACCTCTCCTAGCTCCTCATACCCCCTCCCCCTTGTTCGTTGGAAGGACCCCATAACACAAAAATGGCAAGCCCCTGCTCTGTTACTAACCCAAGGCAGAGAATTCACTTGTGTCTTTCCAGAAACAGCCCCACATCCCTGGTGGGTCCCTGCCCATGATGTGTGGCCGGCCACAGACCACAGAGATGGAATGCCTGATCATTGAGGATGATGAGAGAGGACCAGGAGGCAGGCCAAAGTGCCAACGATGACCTCCCTGCCCTCTTGTGCCTCTGTCTGTTACCTGAGGTGATATCAAAAGCCTCTGTGACCAGGCACAACGTGCCTTACCCTGTGAAGACCAGACAACCTCAAAGCTCTTCATCATGATGTGTGCGATTGGCACCTTAAATTCTGTGGTGGCTCAACAGGTCACTGTCTGGGCTGCTGTTTGTCACCCATCTGGCCCATTGATTGTCACATCTGATGCTCCCACCTCCCCTCTTTTCTTTCTGTCTCATTGTACCACTGGTTTGCCCTGTAATCCTCACTTCTCACCACAACAGGTACTGTTCATGCACTGGACGCTTCCACCCAAGATTCCTAACCCCTTGACTTTTCAGACTAACCCTGTCAGTGCTTCTGACAACCCCATCAGTGCTTTGGACAACATCCACCTCACCCTAATTCGACACATTTCAGGAGACTTCCTCTCTTTAAACACTACAAGGCCCCAACCACTCATACAGGTTACACTCTGGTTCCCTATGAGTAAATGTAAATCTACAAATAATGCTACTCTTGAAACCTCCTCTTACTTCAAAGACTCTAAACTGCTTACTGCTGTTCTCTCTCTCTACCCGTGCAGGTACCTTCCACGTAGGACCCCAGTTGATTTATGTGAAATTCCCTGGTAATCATGCCAACCCTCTTCCAAACCTTATGCTAATGATAACTTTACTTCCCTCTACACCTCTTTATTTCTGTCACCCAATTATATGACCAACTTTATAGGCTGTCACCCTCTTTCCTTTTCAGGGAGATGAACAATTTTTTTCACACATTATTTATGTGGGTTTTTTCACTGCCTTGAGTTGACCCCCACTGATGAATATGGGAAACTTACTTTTCACAAATGGCACCCTCACATATTATAACCCCCCCTTTTTAACAGCTCCACAGGATCAGGAAATACCCAATAGACATTCAGCAGTGGCCTTGGTGAGATACCACACATACAATCACTGTGCCAAGCCAGCCTGTCTCTGGTTTCTATCCCTCCTTCAAGTAATAACATTACTAGCAAAGTTACCATTTCTTTTACTTCTCATGCCTGTGTCACTGCCCCTTTCCTACTACTGCTCTCTACTGACCCTGTTTTTCATTGCACCTCGAATAATACCTGTTGGCTTACTAACTGCAGGAATGGAGACCTCCCTACATGCTTATTCTTCATACACCCTCAGTACTCTGGGTTCCTATAAATGTCTCTAGCTGTCAGGCCCCTGGTCTGCCTCTCCAAATGACCAAGCCTTCCTTACAGGTCCACCAAAAGTGAGACTTCAGAGCATCCGCCATAACATCACTCATCTTAGCTTTCCTTACAGCAGCTTCTGCAGGAGCCACTGTAGCCATCTCACTATCCCAGTGCACACTAACTACCACTGCCCTCAACAACCTCTCTACCTTCATCGCAGAAACCTTTTGAGTGCCACAACAGATAAACACTTACACTAACATGGCCTTATTAAGCCTTCAACAACAGATCAACCTGCTAGACACGGAGTTAAAGGACCTATGGCATGTTGCTACTACAGCCTGTGACCAACATTATGCTTCTGCGGTGCTTTGCATTACTCCAAAACCTGCCAACCTGTTAGCTGTGCCTCTTTCACTTCATGACTGGATTTTGGGTCCACACAACAGCAACTATAGGAACCTGTCTTTACAACTCACCGACCACATACAGACAATTGACTCCATCCAAATGCCAGTGCTGACTGATACTATCCTCACTGACCTCTTACATAACTTACAACATTTCTTTTTACTCCCTAATGTCCTCATTCTGGGACATCTGGGGTTGCTGAGAATAATTGGTTTTTAAGTCTTACAGCTGTTATGCACCCAGGTCCACACCCTACATTCTCCACAAGCATAAGCCATGATGGCCTCCATAAATTGGCATTAATAAAAAAAGAGGGGAAATCTGTGGGAGGTCGAGGTCCTGAGGTCTGGCTGGCCACCCTGGGACAAGAGAAAGTCTCAGCACACTCAGATTCCCTGATCCTTGGCACAGCAAATGGAGCATTCTTGCCAGGGCCTCCCCCATTGGAGCCCACTCCATAGTGCGTCCGCGCCTTCTCTAAGCTCAGTTCCGCCCTTCTCTAAGCTTAATTGTGTCCTCCCTCTTCAGGTTTCTATATACTCCTGCACTTCTGCAATAAAATCAGATCTGTGCCATCAGCCTGATCTCCAGAGTCATCTCTCCATAGTCCCTTTCCAGCCCCTGCTGCCCCCAAAAAGCCAGTTTATCAGCAATATCTCTTAGTTGTTATTTTCTGGTTGACCTATTTGTGAAAGTGAGTATCAAACTACCCAGTGGGATTACATTGTGTTCTATTTAATCCTTCGTAAAGTAATTGTTTCATAAAATCCGACACACCAAATTCTTGATGCATATATTTTTACAATTATTACATCTACTTGTTCTTTTTTCCCATAACCAAAATGCTGTAGTCCTCTACATTGCTTCTTATTAATTTTAGTTTGAAGTCTAGTTTGTGAAAATAAATAAAACTACTCTGTGATGAAACATACTTGACCATGTTGTAAAATATTTTTTTACATTTTTTTATTTTAAAGAGGGTAAAATTAAACACAACAAAACAGAACAAAACAGATTACAAGAACAAAAATTAAGAGATATAAATTTCAAAGCAAGACAAACAGAGGTGTTTGCTATCTATCATATTGCCTCTTGTTTTCTTACAAATAGTTATCAATATCTTCACATACAGAGCATTCACGTGCAATGTATAATATTTTGATGATTTCTTTGGCTAATTGTTGAGGGTTTTTCATCTATGTTCATTAGAGAGATTGCCACACAGTTCTTTTTGTGTTCTTGTTTGTTTGGGTCCAAGTCTACTTTCTGTATCAGGGTAAAGATAGCTTCCCAGAATGATTTTGGGAATATGCTTTTCATTTCAATTTCATTACTGTGTTTGAGGAAAGTTTAAGCTAGATTTGCCTTGCAGTTTTTGTAGAATTTCATAGTGAATCAGTCATATGTTGGGCTTGTCATATGTGGTAGTCTTTTAGTGCTGCTCAAAAGTTTTTTTTAAAGTTATTTTATTTAAAGAGAAAAAAAACAAAACAAAACAGAATAAAGGGTAGCAACAATACAGAATTCCAAGTAAAAAAGGAAAAGAACAACAACAACAAAACCTAAGAAATTATTACTTGACAAATTACATACTGAATTCTTGGAAATAGTTGCTCAAATTACAAAGTTAAACCATGTAAAGTAGACATTCAAACAGTGAGACAGTTAACAGTTCTGCTCCATGATCTGACAAAAACTGCGATATGGTCATCCATCTTATCCACTCAAATATACATGAAATTATATCAAAAGGGTAAAATTAAACACAGCAAAATAGAGCAAAGTGGATCAAAAGAAAGCAATGTAAGACACAAAAATTTCAAAACTAGACAATCAGAGATATTCACTCTCTAACATATTGACTTTTGTTTTCTTCCAAGTAGTTGTCCATATTGTCACATACAGGGAATTCACATGAAACAACCTAATATGGAATTGACCTGAGCAGGACGAAGAGGGCATTTCAGGTCTTCAAGACCAGACATTAGGGAAGCCAATAATGGCTGTCATAGTGTCTTTAATTCTCCTCAAAACAGCTGTCCATACCTTAATGTGTGTTGAAATTAAACAAGGCAAAGTATGCTAAGATCACTTTGAACAAAAAGTGATAGTTTTGCTGGACTTCACATCATGACATTATGGAATCAGCACTGGGTATTTTAGTGTCTCTTTTTCTAAAAAAATAGTTGTTCATTTCAACATGTGTTATATAGTTGGTTCTTGTAAACTGTTTATAAGCTCTACACATGCATGAGTCTCTATATGTATATCTATCATTTCTGTGTTAGCAGGAAAAACAAAACAAAACAAGATAAAATAAAACAATTCCTAGAAAAGCATGAGGCAGAAAAGTAACAGAAAACCACAATACAAGTTGATCTACAGTGGTTACCATGATGTCTCTGCAGTGTATAACAACATTAATAAAAATGAAGTATTGGAGACATTATAAGACTTCAAAAGCAAGTAGTAATCAAACCAGAGTGGGTATCTTAGTGAATCTTGTCATCTTCAGTGTAGTTGCCTATACACTTAGACTTGATGCTATCAATCATAACAGATTTAAATAAAATCAGTCAATACAAAGTAGCAATCTAACAAACCAGATTCAAATAAGATCAGTCATAATAAGACAGCATAAGTCATAAAGGGATTCAGATTAAGTTGATAGGAAATTAGGGATGATTACTGTAATATATCCTCTTATTTTTGGGATAGCTGACCATGCCCTCAAGTCTAGCATAAGTAGACAAACAGGAACAGCACGTAATCCATCCAAACAGAGTGGTGAGAATAATGTAAATTTTAAATCTTGTTACCCCATTAAGAATATCCTCTGCCTCCCTTTTTTAGATAATTCCTCCCCTTTCACTCCCATGGGGTGCACTGCTTGTTTTGGGTCCCACTGCCTCCTCATATAGAGCATCTCAGTGGACTCTATCTCCTGATCTACTCTGCCTGTGTTTCTCTCTGTTAGTATTTCAGGGCCCTCTATACTAGAGATTATAGCCAATCTTCTCTGCCTCATTTCTGTTATTCTATTTTTCTCCATTGATAGTCCATTTTTCTCTTCCACTCCACTGTCTAACTCATTCACTGAGACCTCTCTGCCACTGTTCCTGAAATGTTTGTATTCTTGTTCTCTCTCCCTAGAATGTCCTTCAGTATTTTTTGTAGGGATGGACTGGTGGTCACAAATTCTCCTAGTTCCTGTTCGTCATGGAAGCATCTTGTTTCTCCATTAATTTCTAGAGAGAGTTTTGCAGGATACATCAATCTGTGCTGAAGATTGTTCTCCTTCAGCACTTGAATTACTACACTCCAAGCTCTTATTGACCTGATGGTCTGTGTTGAGAAATCTGCCATGATTTTGATGGGTTTTCCTTTATAGGTGGTCTGTTTCTTTGCTCTGATGGCTTTTAATATTCTGTTCTTATATTGAATTTGTGGGATTTTGATTATTATGTGTCTGGGTGTAGCGCTGTTTGTGTGTAGGTGGCTGGAGTACTGTATGCTTCATACCTCTGCATATCATTTCTTTTTTTTTTGTTTGAGAAATTTTCCTTAATAATTTATGTGAATAGCCTTTGTAATTCCTCTGATTTGATTCCTGCTTCTTCATTCACATACTTTATTCTTAAGTTATAGATCCTCTTGTCATCTTACAGTCTTTATATTTTTACTGCCTGCTCCCTTATTTTTAAGAGATCTTCCCTTTCATGACCCCACATTGTAAGCCTGTGTTCAATTTTTGATAGTCTATCTTTGGTTTCTTTCAAGCAGTTTTGTCAGCTTTCTCTGGAGTCTTTAGTTTCCTGATAATCTCTTTGAATCTGCTTCATGAATTCTCGTTTTTTTCTGAATTCTTCATTAAATTTTTCTCTCCATTTGTGTTCCTCCATTCTTCTGTCTGTGTCTCCTTGAGAGGTGCCCAGCCCTTCTTTTATTAATCTACTTATCTCGTGTTTAATTTCAATTAATATTTCAGTTTTGGTCCCACTTATGAGGTCCTGAAATATCTCTTTATGTCTGTTAATTCTGTGTCTGATGTTGCATTTTTGCTGCCCTTAATCTCTTTTGTATTTACCTCTCCTGGATCAATGTTCTCAGGGTTGGGAGCCTGGGGTTTTTTCTTATTTCTCCCGTTCATCATGTTTTTGGTTCCTTCCATACATGTGTACAGTGTAATGCCCAGACCCTTTTCTTGTTGGTTAAGGCTCCTATAGAGGGTGATGGCTAGGAGCTTTAGCCCTCTTCAAAAGGTTATCAGAGATTAGAGTTCACCCACAAGCAGTGTGTGCTGGCTCTTCCCCTCCGGGAAAGTCATCCTTTGCAGGCCTTCACTGCCTCAGTGTGCACCAAGCTCAGGGAATTAATTTTTAGCGACTCACTGGATTCCTGCCAGGGGCACAGCCTAGTCCAAGCAGATTCCACCAATCCGCTTGATGAGGGGAGCAACCAACTGAAGTCACTTCCTTATGGAGTTAGGGCTCTCCTGCCCAAATCCAACATGTCATCCAGTCAGTTTCCCCTTTCCCTTGGGAAGGTCTTATTACCATCACTCACCGCATGTTGATGCCAGTCCCCGAGAACTGCTGGGCTCCCCGACCTCCATCTTCAGCGAGGCTGTGGTGGGAATTCATGGTGCCTCTCGGTGGTTCCCGTGCAGGGCCAGTCCGGGTGAGCTGCACACAGTGATGTTCAGCTCCGTGCTCCGGCGGCTCAAGTCAGTCACTTCGGCATGGATTGCTTGTTCAGGTCAGACAGGAATTCAGGCGGCTTGAGGAGGGTGCCATGCTAACTGATCTTATCTTCACTAATAGTAGCCCCAGGACCTCATATTAGAGCAGATTTTTGCACTGTATTTTCTTCCTGGATTGTGAGAGTCAATCTCGCTCTGTTTGGGTCTTTCCAGGGTGTTTTATTCTGGCATTTGAGCTGTCTCTCTCAGAGAGGGTCCCTCTCCTGCTACCTACCAGTCTGCCACCTTTTTTTGCCCAAAAGTTTTTTTTATCAGTTATTGGACTAGTTAGGATTTTAAGACTCATTAGTTAAGTTTCAGTAATTCATGTTTATCTAGGAGTCTCTCCATTTTTTATGAATTCTACATACACTGGTGCACACATTTGTAAAATAATCTTCTGGATTTCAGTATTGTCTGAACTGATGTCACTTTTTTCATTTCTAATTGCATTGATTTGGGTCTCTTTTTTTGTATTGTGGATCAAACTCATTGACGTGTCTTTTCTTGACATTTTGGATAATACTAGCCAATTGAAGGCAATTGGTAAGGAAAAAATGTGATATTTCATGGACACTATTGTGGTACCCCAAAAATGAGATGACATCCAAAAAAAATGGGGGGAAAATAGCACTTCAATTTTACTGGCACCAGCAGCACAGACAAGGTGGAATCTGCAGAACTGTGCAACCAAGTTACATTTCCAAAGGGTTTATAAAGGAAAAAACCACAAAGCAAAGGTTGGGAGGGGTGAAGGTGACCTTTTAAAGAGACAGCTTGATTTACAGGGATTTACAACTTGTGGTGGGACGATTATGGGAGGCATAACAGCTCAAAGTCAGTTTACTGGAATCTTACAGAGTACAAAGTTTACAGCTTTGTAGCTTGGTGGTCAGCTACTTCCTGGAAATTTACAGAAAACAAAGGTAACAGGGAGGGTAGTTACCAAATTTCTGGAATTTTGCAGAGTACGAAAGTCACAGCTGCAAAGGTAAGGGAGTTTTGGACAGGCCTCAGGAATTTTAGGAGGAACAAAGGTTGGAATCTAGGGCAATGGAAACAGGGCATACAGAACAAGATATGGTGCTTGGGTTAGAGTACAACATTCCCCACTGATTTTTTGTAGGTAAGATAAATCATTGGCTCACAGTGGGGTCTCAGATAATGGTATCCACTCATAGCCTTATTCTAAACTTGCTTATTACTTTCTTAATCAAACTCTTTTAACATCCTTTCTAAATTTCTCATAGTTCCTACGATCCTCTGCCCTTCCGTTCACATGGATGGTTCCCTGTGGTAGAAAACAAAAACCAAAATAGGTAGTTTCAACATAGTGACAAGTATTAAGCAAGATTCCTTGTTAAATTTTAAAAAATTGTTTGTACATCCTTTAGCTTAATATCATCATCACATAATTAAAATAACTAGAAGAAAATAAAATCAACCCTGAGTTCATGCTTCCAAGCACTCTAGGATGCTCTTGATGAGTTCTTGCATTCCAGGTTCTGCTGCTGGGTGGTTGTCCTCAGGAGAAACAGCATGTGGGGGATGTTTTTGCTTGAATAACTGGAGAACCAAGGTCAGGACAGGTTGGAGAGTTCTGAAGAGACTTAATAAAGTCTTGGTTAGCTAAATCTGCTAGTTTTTCTTCAGAAATCTTAGGAATAAGGGGTGGGTCTCTCAAATGGGGCTTCAAATGGTGAAATACTAGCTACATAGGGAGGGCAACGCACATGCAAGAGGGCAAAAGGAAGGAGACTCACCCGGTTTTCACCAGCTTTTGAGGCTATCGTAATTATTACCATTTCTTAAGTCTGATTTATCCTTTCTAATTGTCCTGAACTTTGAAGCCATTAAGCACAATGAAGTTTCCAATAAATCTGTAAAACTTGGGTTAATTTTTGAGTTATCTGAGCTATAAAAGCTGGGCCATTGTCAGACCCCATGGGTAAAGGGAAGCCAAATCTGGGAATAATCTCATATAGAAGCTTTTTAACTACTATTAGGCCTAACTCTGATTTGGTAGGAAAAGCTTCAACCCATTCAGTGAAGGTGTCAACCATTATTAGGAGATACTTACATCCCTGATGTCCAGATTTTCCCATCTCAGTAAAATAAATCACCCAATGTTCTTCAGGCATGGTTCCATGGTACTGAGCAGTCTCTGATGGCTTAACTCACTTTGGGTTCACCAATTGAAATTGGGGACACCTGAGGCTCTTAGACTGTGCAAGCTTGGTCTCGTGGGGAATGAAGAAATGTTCCCAGAAAAGTTTGGCCAATTTTGTTCCACCCAAATGGGTAAATCGATGGGCCTGATAAATGAGCTCATGCCCCAATGCCTCAGGGAGTAGGACCTGTTTATCAGGCAGCTGACAACAGCCTCCAGGAATAATAGGCTTTGCCTGGAGCTAAGCAGCCAAGTGCAAGTCCTTTAGAGTGCAAATAGGATCTGACAAAGTGGGAAGAACTAACTGTAGCTTTGAGGTCGGCTCACTCCCCACTGATTTTAGGGCCACCTTCCACGCTGTAGTATCAGCTAAGTTATTTTCCTGTATAACAGGATCATCTCCCACCTGATGGGCTTTACAATGGATGATGTCTACTCAATTTGGCATCCAGATAGCGGCCAGTAAATCCAAAATCTGGGGTTCATTTTTGATCTTATGACCCCCAGAGGTCAATAGGCCTCTCTCCTAGTAAATAGCCCCATGAACACAGTTGCAAAGGTATATCTACTGTCAGCTTTTCCCTCAGGCAACTTGAGGGCCTCAGTGAGCAATAAGCTCCGCCCTTTGGGCAGAGATGCCTGGCTCTAAGTCCTGTTTCCAAAATATTCAGGTTTCCATGGTTACTGTCCTACTGCCCACTTACCTTGATGGATGATGAACGAAGTTGCTCACATCAGAAAAGTATGGTGGAACCCCGGGCAGGGGCTGATCTGTCAGGTCAGGTCTAAGCCCCACGAGGTGGTCTATAATCACAATGCATTCGTGGATGGGTGAAGAAGGGTCATCATCAGGCAGCAGAGTAGCGGGGTTTAAGCATCAGTTTCTTTAAAACTGTTAATTGCTGGATCCAGGAGCAGATTTTGGTAATGCATTACTTGGGATTTAGACAGCCATCAATCCAGGTGGGGCTCTAATGAGGGTCTCCAAGGAGTGTGAGGAGACAATCAGGAGTTTTTGTCCAAAAGTCAGTTTTTGGGCCTCTTTTACCAAGAGGCCACTGAGGCAATCACTCACAACCAAAGTGGCCATCCAGCTGCCACATTATCTATAGTCTCTTGGAGAGGTAGGCAATAGACCTCTGCCATGGACCCAAGCTGTGAGTAAAAATTCCCTTTGCTATTTTTTGCTTCTCATCCACATAGAGGGGAAAAAGGCTTTTCTTTGGGGGGGGTCAGGAAAAGCCAGGGCAGGAGCCTCTGTTAGGGCTAGTCTCAGTCACTTAAAAGCTTGGTCTCAATAATCTGTCCATTGATCCGGCCTGAGGATCAGTCCGTGGGTCTCACCTGGAGAGGGAACGGGGATGGGGGGCAGGGCAAGAGGAAAGAGAGATGGAGACAAGTTGAGCGGTTCCAATCAAGTCTCGTTTATTGAGGAAGTGAACAAGGTTTATATAGAGGGCAGAAATGAGGGAGTCAGGTCATATGACGTAGTCGGGTAGCTAAGCAACCATGGGTGGTACTAACCCTTTTGGTGGGAGTATCTAGACAACAGTTGGGCGGGCTCAACTTTCTGGCGGGAGTAACTATGGGCAACGGTGGGGTGAAATGAATCATCAGGCAGAGATGTTGTGGAGAGACCAGATAGGTCGCAGTCATGTCTGGCCACGCAGAGAGGATCGTGGGTAATGTAGGCAGATGCACCAAATGCCCACAGGAGGGTGGGATGGGGTGGCAGCAGTGAGGCTATCATGCCGCTCCCTACATCTCCTCCATTATCATTTTATTTTTAAAATCAGTAGTATGGCAGGCCTTGTGAAGACGGCACCTGTCTTAGGACATGGACTTTATATGTGAACCCAACCGAGCCTTACCTGTCATGGGTCTGCAGGACAGCAGTTGATCCTGTGCCTGTCTTAGGTGGCTGGTGGTGTAACACAAATTTCCAAGTTGCCCGTCCCTGGCTGCCCATCTAGTACCTCAAGGCATCTAGGCCACATCATCAATATGGGCCATTTGTGGGAATCATTTCCCGATAAGTTTGTTGATCTGCCATCTCCAGTTGGTGATAATGTACCTGAATGTGCTTTGCCATGAATGCGTCAATTCTATCCTTAAGAAGCCTCATGATCCTCTGGATGATGTAAGGGCCAACAGTTAGAAATAACAATAAGGCAGCTAGGGGTCCCAGGAAGGGGGCAATATAAGGGAAGAGCCCCCTCCGTGGAGGAGAAAGGGCTAGTAGCCATTTGTTGCTGACGTTGTCGGAGTCGATCTAGTTCTTGGAGTTTTCCAGCCACAAGGCCGGACTGGTTGACATAAAAGCAGCACTTTTCCTGTAAGGTAAGACAGATCTCTCCCTGTTCTGCTGTGAGTAGGTCTAATCCTCATCTGTTTTGTAGGATGACCTCTGCCAAGGAGTCTAGTTGATTTTGGAGAGTCTGTATAGTGAAGGATAAGGCTTGAACATCCTCAGACAGCTGGTTAGATAAGTCAGCATATTTATCTAGGGCCACGGCAAGGCCAGCAGTCCCTGTGGCTACAGGACCAGCGAGGCCCATTCCCACCAAGAGCGGGATTAGCATTACTGCTCTTTTTTGGTGGCCAGCAATATAATCGAATGTTGGCACCAGGATAGGTTGGTCACCTGGGACAATATTTATGTCAGGTAGGAGGGAAGCAGTCATGCATGTACCTGTCCAGTTGGATGGAAGATAAGTATAGGCTCTATTATTACCACAGACAAAGATGTGTCCTGTTGGGGGGGCATAGGGGGCCCGTATGATTGATAAATGACACACAGGCGGTGGACAGGAGATGGCCCATATCTATAAGGGTGGAATCGTTCTGAAGAGATCCCTGTAGGCAGGTAATGGATATGTTAGGCATTACCAGTGGCTGGGCTAGAAATGATTGGGAAGGTCTACAGGTCAGATCATTTGGGTTATGAGAGGGGTCAATTGTTGAGTTGGAGGGGATGGCTATGGGCATAGGAGTGCCTAAGGCCATAACCAGCAGTCTTGTGCTAAAGCAGGATTAGTAAGATTAAGTACATGGTGAGTGGCTGAAAGGATATCATAAGTTTGTGGGTCTAAATCCACACCTTGTGATTTAGGGAGAGCTAATGGATGGTAATTGATTTTTGGAAACATATTATTTTCAATTTCTTTTAAACTTTTTTCAACATAAAGTTCTCTTATCTTATCTTGAGGCCCTCCCCCATCAGAGATATGGACAGGTGCCTGTTTGGACCAACATATGGGTGCCCCTATTTTGCCATAACATCTGGCTTGTAAGTAAGAGGAGGAATGGCCAAGGACCTGAGGGACAATGCTCCAGTCACCCTGCTGCTAGGGCTCATGGTCTTGGTGAGGGTGACTGTGAAATAAGTTTTATTATTTGGCACAACACATTCGGAATATTCTGTATAACATGAAGAATGTACAGCCTCCACAGAGATATTACAGGGGCATTTTGGTCTGGCTTCTGGATCTATAGGCTTTGGTTTAGGCTTTGCTTACATTGCCAGGATACCTCTTTGCCACCTGTGACAATATCTTGGGCAAGGAGATATGCCATCTTGTCCCCACAATCTACTGTTTGGAAATATATATGAAAGGGTTTAGTGCCTTGACTTGTCCTTGATTTACCCCTAACCTCTATGGCAAGACCCTTATTTTAAGTAGCCTGGTTGAGATATCCCCCTTTGCAATCACAAGGGTTACCATACAGTGATTTATATAGATCTTCTCTTGAAGGGGGACTCCCAAATCCACAATCCATCAGGGGTGGTCCAAGGAGAAGGCTGAATAGGCAGCATAAGGCTCCTGGGAGTTGTGTTATCTGTAAGAGAGCACAGAGAGTGATGCCTCAGGAAAAGGCATTATTCCTGGGCATCATCTAAAACCTTGGAGGAAGGATTGTCTATTTGCTTTACAAGTTGTTCAGGCAGCCATCTAGCTCCTTTTTCTTGTTTGGAGTAGACACAGACTGAGCCTCTCCCCCAGATGAGAACAGGGTCAGGGCCATTCAGCCATTTGTTAATGGATCTCTCCATAATACTGAGGCAAACTGTGTTTGCATCTGTGTATGCCAGAAACGAGATGCCATGGAGCAGCCTGAGGCATCCAAGGACAAAAAAATTAAAATGAAGACAGCATGTGAAAAGATATTTCTAGGAGACCCTCGGGTTGGGTACCATGTTTCTCCTTTTATTTTATCTATAGTGGATTTAAGGGAATGATGTGAACGTTCAATGATGTCTTGTCCTTGGGGATTATAAGGTATACCCATTGTATGAAGAATATTAAGGCACTTGCAAAATTGAGCAAAAGAAGCACTTGTATAGCTAGGGCCATTGTCGGTTTTAAGTGGTTGGGGGCACCCCAGAGTAGAAAGAGCCAACAGCATGTGGGTCATCACATGTTTAGTTTCTCCAGTCTGGAGTGTGGCAAAAATGAAGCCACTGTATGTATGAGCAATCACATGTATATATTTTAAGTTGCCAAATTCATTAAAATGAGTAACACCCATTTGCTATAAGGCATTAGGGATTAAAGCTTTTGGGTTGACTCCTAGGTGTTTAACAGGTAAGTGGATAGCGCAAGAGGGACAATTTTTTACAATTTGTCAAGCTTGTTCCCGGGTAATCTTGTGGAGAAGGCGGAGCATCTGGGCATTGAGGTGGTGTAGTTGATGAGCCCGTTGTGCCTCAGACACCCTGGAGTCATCCACAGACTCAAAGTTGGTCATGAAGACCTGCATCCGAGTGGCGACATCAGCCAGATTATTTACCTGAGCAAGGGGACCCAGAAGGCCAGAATGAGCTTGTAAGTGGCCAATAAAAACTTGTGATGGTGAAGCCGAATCATGTCTTATAGCTATTTGAATAGATTTGCAGCTGAGGAGATATGACCTATAGTGGCAACATTTTCTAATAATGGAACAGACTGAGCAAGGTAGGCACTGTCCGTGAATAAGTTAAAGGACTGTTCGGGGTAAGTGGTAAAAACTGCAAGAATAGGCTGTAGTTCTGCCAGCTGTGAAGAAGATGTCCCTGTTTGGAGAGTAGTGACACTATCTCGGGTTACATAAGTGGCTTTTCCAGAAGAGGCGCCATCAGTAAATACCACTAGGGCATCAGAAAGGGGTTGGGAAGCTGTGATCTTGGGAAAAACAAATGAGTGACGATTGGCAAAAGCAATCAACTTATTAGGGGGGTAGTGATTATCAATGGTCCCTGAGAAGGAGGCTAAAGCAATAGGCCATGCCTCAGTGGTCTGAAGTAGCCAGTCCACTAGACCTTTGGTGAAGGGCTGAATAATGACATTGGGCTCTCTACCAAAGTAATATTTTCCTAGTTTTCTGCCTTGAATTATCACGTTGGAGACAGCCTGGTAGTAGGGTAATAACACCCTTTTTGGGGAGGCTGGCAAACGAAGCCACATGAGGGGGGCTTGTTGCCAGAACACTGCTGTGGGGGAGAGCTTTGTATTAAGGATGAGGAGTTGTAGAGGTTTGTTATAATCTATGAAGGAAACAGTTTGCTGTGCAATAGCCTCTTCTACTCTAATGAGTGCCTTTCTGGCATCAGAGGTAAGTTCACGAGGGGACGTTGGATCTGTGTCCCCTTTGAGGGTTTCATAAAGGGGTTGTAAGTCATATTTGGTTAATTTTAAATAAGGTAAGAGCCAATTGATATTTCCCAAGAGTTTTTGAAAATCATTAAGTGTCTGGAGACCATCAAGCCTTAATTGGTGCTTTGGGGTAAGTATTTGGGGCCCTGTAGCTGAAAACCCAGATATGTATATGGATCTGTAATCTGGACATTATCTGGTGCTATTTGGAGTCCGGCTTTCTGTAAGGCAACTTGTAGTGCCTGGTAACATTGTAAGACTTGGTCCCTATTATCTTCCACCAAGAGGATGTCATCCCTATAATGAAGAATATATATATATATATATATATATATATATATATATATATATATATATATATTTGGCCAATGATCCCTAACTGGTTGTATAGCAGCGGCAACAAAAGCCTGGCATAATGTAGGGGAATTGGCCATCCCCTGAGGGAGGACATGCCATTGAAACCTCTGCATGAGAGCCTTAAAATTAGTTGTTGGGAGACTAAAAGCAAAGCATTTTTGATCTTGTGGGTGTAGGGGGATTGAGAAAAAGCAGTCTTTGAGATCTATGACAATTTTAAAGAATCCTAGTGGAATGGCACTGGGTGAAAGAAGGCCTAGCTGTAAAGGTCCCATTACAACCATAGTCTTGTTTATTGCCCTAAGATCCTGTATTAGTCTCCATTTTCCTGTTATTTTTCTTATAACAAAAATGGGCGTGTTCCAGGGGGAGTGGCTCGGGACAATGTGGCCTGCATTTAACTGGTCCTGCACCAGCTGTTGAGTGGCTGCAAGCTTTTCA
The DNA here is from genome assembly GCA_004027295.1 of Dolichotis patagonum. NCBI lineage: Eukaryota > Metazoa > Chordata > Mammalia > Rodentia > Caviidae > Dolichotis > Dolichotis patagonum. Next base: position 73,057 of record PVJX010006993.1, read on the forward strand.
GAGGTAAGGGGCCAGTGATCGACCCAAACAGGGGCATCTGATAACCACGTAATTTCTTTGGCATGGGCCACAGGAACGTCAATGACCCCTATTGAAAATGGCCTAGACCTGCCCTTGAAGGGTTTGGGGTTGGGGAAATGGGAGCTTTGATCCCTGAACTCTGTTTGCCCAAACCTTGGTTAGGGAGGAATCCCTGAGTGAGCATTTTTTTGTGACTATGGTATTAGGGCTGCCCATCATCATTCCCGTCTGGGTTAGTAAATCTCTGCCCCACAAATTGAGGGGTAGCCCCTCCACAACATAGGGCTGCATGTGTCCTTGATTATTTTCTTTATCTTTCCAAGTAAGCAGATTGGCACTACGTTGTGGATTTTTGGATTGTCCAATCCCTTGTAAGTGAGTCATAGTGATCTCTAGGGGCCATGTGGGAGGCCTTTTTAATAACGGTGACATGAGCACCCATATCTATGAGGCCTGAGAAACTTTTTCCATTGAGCAGCAAAGTCATAAGGGGTTTATCTTTGGAAATGAATTGAGCCCAATATATATCTGAAGACCCAAAGGAAGAATCTCCCCTATAGGAGGACATGGCTATATTAGGAGTTTGGACTAAAGGTAATAGCACTAATTGAGCAATACGATGCCCTTGACTAATGGAAACCAGACCAGAAATAGAGGAAGCCATAACAGTAATTTCA